>WEIV01000914.1:2669-45880 GCA_013390005.1 Calyptomena viridis
CCCACTAATATCAAGCTTACATGCATCTGCATGTAGAACAGAACCAGAGACAGCAAGCTTCCATTTCATATTTGTTCTTTTCTTGCCATTTTCCTCCATTTGACCTCTATTTCTATTAGAAAAGACAAATTAACAAGAAAGGATTCAGTTACCAAAGCTCTGCTAATCATCACTGTTTCCATTTTCTCGGAAGCTATATCTCCACTGCCACTTCTCAAACTCTTTGTGCCTTTCAGATCATAAGCAGTGCTGGGCATGCTGTTTATCTGTGTTTGTACAGCATGCAGCACTATCCCCACTTGGGCCTTTGGGTGCTGCCATCCTATAGTAATCATGTTCATTAGGAAGAACAAAGACAAGCTATGTTTGAAAAATTAAAGGAATGCAACATGCAGGTCAGGCATGGGCCTCTGAGCCCTTCTGTTGAAGGTAGTTAGTTTTCACTTCATAAATTTTGAATAGTTGTTGAGCTTTTGGGTGCTGAAGGGTCTCACTTCAATGATCTAAACACCTCTACTTTTTAACATTTCAATTTTTTTCAATTGAAATGTTTTGTTCAATTTTTTTAAACAGCAATTATTTATCAAAAAAAGAAAAGCAGTATTTAACCATCTCTTCTCTACTGGGCCTTCCTATACTTGCTCTTTCTACTTAGTTGACAATGATTTGGAGTGCAATGCCTGGGTAGTTTAAGGGATACAGAAGGCGGACTCCGCCTCAGCGATATCAAGATGGGAAAGGGTGAGGGAACAAATTCTGAAGCAAAACAGAAGCCTCGACAGGAAATCGTATCTAAACAGAGTCAGACTTAAAGGTTGTTCAGTAGGTGGCCTACCAATTGCTTCAGGCAGGAGGAAATGTGTTTAAAAGGAGGCCAAGAAGAAAAAGCTGTATTTTCATGCTGAAAACACTCAGAGACGTATAGTTGTGGTCTCTGTTTCCCAGAGTTATTTATGCATATCATATAAGACATTTGTGCTTTAAAAAAACAGTAACAACAAAACCAGCAAGAAGAGCACATGCTATTTGCAAGTTTCCCACATTCTGGGGTGCTGCTTTCTTGTTGCAGTATTGAGCACACATGCACAACAGTACGCTCCACAACTGAATAATAATTATTTAAGTGGCCATGTTCAGGACAGTTTTTGATGTTCTGAATCTGAACTGGATGGAATATCATGCAGTTTTGCAAGATGCTGACAAGCACTTCTGTGTTTTCTGTTGATTTCATCCAAATAGTTCCTCCTGGTGTTGTGAAACGAACATTTCATGTCAGTACTATTTTAACTAAGTCATGCAACATGCTACATATTCATGTCAAACAATACATTGGTTCATGAGGATAACACATGAAGACTTGTGCCAACTCCATGAAATCATATCTAGAGCTGTAATATTTCTGGTCTTATGTTCTTCATACGTAACAATCTTCATACAGAACAATCACTTGAGTGTTCTGAAATTGTGCATGAAACACATATCTTCACTGGCTTGAAAACTAAAGGAGACAGTGTGTGCGAAATGATTATACTCAGGTAACTCCAAGACAGCCAGGACTATCAGGTGGAGCGTGAAGAATAGATTTATTCCATCATTGCAGGGGTATACGTATACTGCCAAGTCCAAACTTAGCAGGGACAAAAAGGCCAGTCTAATTTGGGCTTTGCCTTACATATCAAAGGCCTGACATATGCACAAATTCATCACGAGGCTGTGTTTTTATAATTCTAAACTCTCTTATTTCACTTCCCCCCAAGCCTGTGGGAAAGAATGATTTTAACTCTTTAACATCATTTTGCAATCTTCTTTGAGAGGATCCTATTTCTTTCAACAGACAGAAAACAACTCAAAGGAAAACACAATATGTAGATTTTTCCCAAACTTTAACATTTCCCAATTTCAGAGCTGCTTTGAGCAAAAACAACTAACACCAACCCTATCTCCTCCCCAGCCTTCCATTTTCAACCCCTTCCTCCTCACACAGTCTGAATGGGGCCCTTATAATGATGGAAAATCTCCTGCTTTTGTTTGTTGTTCATTTAAGCTGTTAATTATTATCACTGTTAAAACCTGTGTTTTCTCATATATTTGAATTTGTCCAACTTCAGTTTCCAGCCCTTGGTTCTTGTCACATTTTTTCTGCTTCCTTAATAAGAGCTTTAGTGCTTTCTACCCATGAAAATACTTATGCATTGATCTGACAGAGNAGACAGTGTGTGCGAAATGATTATACTCAGGTAACTCCAAGACAGCCAGGACTATCAGGTGGAGCGTGAAGAATAGATTTATTCCATCATTGCAGGGGTATACGTATACTGCCAAGTCCAAACTTAGCAGGGACAAAAAGGCCAGTCTAATTTGGGCTTTGCCTTACATATCAAAGGCCTGACATATGCACAAATTCATCACGAGGCTGTGTTTTTATAATTCTAAACTCTCTTATTTCACTTCCCCCCAAGCCTGTGGGAAAGAATGATTTTAACTCTTTAACATCATTTTGCTATCTTCTTTGAGAGGATCCTATTTCTTTCAACAGACAGAAAACAACTCAAAGGAAAACACAATATGTAGATTTTTCCCAAACTTTAACATTTCCCAATTTCAGAGCTGCTTTGAGCAAAAACAACTAACACCAACCCTATCTCCTCCCCAGCCTTCCATTTTCAACCCCTTCCTCCTCACACAGTCTGAATGGGGCCCTTATAATGATGGAAAATCTCCTGCTTTTGTTTGTTGTTCATTTAAGCTGTTAATTATTATCACTGTTAAAACCTGTGTTTTCTCATATATTTGAATTTGTCCAACTTCAGTTTCCAGCCCTTGGTTCTTGTCACATTTTTTCTGCTTCCTTAATAAGAGCTTTAGTGCTTTCTACCCATGAAAATACTTATGCATTGATCTGACAGAGAAATTATTTTCTTATCTCAAAAAAGATTTTGTAATTTTGAAAAGTTCAGGAAAGAGTTCCATTAAAGAGTCTGAAATGTAGAATGAACTGAAATACAACTGTATTCACAATGTAAGAAACAATATTGAAATATTTTGTGTAGATTTCTTACTGATCAGTTTTTTAAGATTTCTTTTTTTAATGCTATCATGAGACTTCTAAATCTTTTGTTCATTAAACAAAACTGATCAAACTCTTTTAATTCTCTCAACCTTAATTTATTTTCCTCTATTCCCTGAAATGTAACTGTAATTCTTTTTATCCACTGACTTGCTTAGTGACAACACAGGTTTTTCAAATTTTTGCTAGTAATTTTTAAAGGCACTTTAAAAGTGCTGTGCATGGGCAAAAAATTTCTAAGTACTTCTTCCTCATCAACACATAAAAGAGTTAATCCTGTCCCTCTACTCAGCCCTCGTGAGGCAGCATATGGAGTACTGTGTCTATTTCTACAAGACAGATACAGAAGTCCTGGAGTGAGTCCAGTGGAGGACTGCAAAGATGATTAAGGCACTGGAGCATCTCTCTTATGAGGAAAGGCTGAGGGAGCTGGGCCTCCTCAGCCTTCAGAAGAGATAACTGAGAAGGGACCTCATCAGTGTCTATAAGTATCTAAAGGGAGGATTTCAAGACAATGGAGCCAGGCTCTTGGTGGTGCCAAGCAACAGGACAAGAAGCAGCAGGCAGAAACTAATGCACAGGAAGTTCCACCTGAATATGAGGAAAAATGTCTTTACTCTGTGTGTGACCACACACTGGAACAGATTGCCCAGAGAGGCTGGAGACTCTCCCTTGCTGGAGATACTCAAGAACTGTTTGGATGCAATCCTGTGTAACATGCTCTAGGATGACACTGCTTGAGCAGGGAGGATGGACCAGATGGCCCACTGTGATACCTTCTAATCTTATGCATCCTGTGATTCTGTGATTTTCTTCATAGCATTCGTTTTGGAGCTCATGATGAATGTTGTCTTTCAGTTTGTCCTCTGTTCCCTGTCTTTTTTTTGCCTTATTAAATTTCCAAATCCTTTTTAACATTCACTTTTTTGCACCAAGCAATCCTTTAATTTTGTAACAGGAATACACATTTTTAAACTTACGTTAGGACACCACAGTCAAACAGTACTTTTTTGATGGATTTTTACCAAGTAAGCCATATGTGACCTATAGTCAGAATCTCCTTATCTTTTATATTAAATCCTCCATAGCCTTTTATATCTGCTATTTTTGTATACCTCTTCGCTTATTCTCTAAGAGGTCATAATTTTTTCTTTCTCTGTCTTTTTTTTTTTTTAAAGTCATTGTTCTTTTGCTCTAATCCTATGGACTAACTAGCTAAAACCCTCTCTACTATGCTTCAGTGATTCTCCCAGGAAGACCTTACCGTTATTTGTCTTTCTTATGAGTCTCAGACATTTCCCTTCAGCCAAATACTGATTTATATCAAAATATCGTAATCTATCACAGAATTTTCACTGACTAATTAGTTTACAATTCCCAACTGTTATTTATGCATATGAAGAAAGTAGGAAGAACGGTCTCTAGCAGAAGAACAAAAGTCTGCTTTGTTTTTATTACAATAATTTGTGTAACAGATTTAATAATCTTCATTTTTTTAACCTGGTTTTCTTCATTCTGAAAGATTCTGACATCACAACTTTAACTTTTATCAAGAGATTTCTTGAAAGAAGAAGGAAGATGTAGAAAGGATGGTGAGCCATTTAGATTTTTTTAGTAATTTTGCTCCTATGTTCAATTTACCTCCATTTACAAAGAGGCAAATAACAATCTAGTGGATCCACAATCTAATGTAAATAGCAATTAGGTATGGTTATTAAAGCAGAGAGCAAGGTAATTTACACATTTAAGAATAAAATCTGGAGGTGATTATGAAGAAGGGATGGTAAGAAAACAGCTGCAGTTTTCCATGTTTCCATGTTTCCCTTCTGTCATGACTCTACTGCATAGATATGTACAGTTTCCCTTAACTGATGCAGCTGTACTAAGGAATTTATATTATGTACATCTTGTACTATTATCTAAGTAATTTCATTCTAAATAATTTTTTTTTTAATTCAGAGGACTTCAGAAGCACATCAAACTATTTATCTAGTCATAAATGTGAATTTTAATACATCTTTTAAAAAGTTGAGCCTTTTCTCACAGCAAAATATATTTTTCTTGCACAGTACATGACTAAAGAGAAATTCAGTGTACATTGGAAAACAGCATTCCTGACTCTCAAGAAAACTGGGAAAGCAAACAATCCTTTCACCTGTTTTTTGTTGCTATGAGGCTATGAAAAAGCTCAGATAAACATTTCACACACAGATCTTATGAGGGTTTAGTTGCAAGGAGGCCCCCATGAAAAAATGGAAGAGCACAAGTAATAGTAAAACAAAAAATTATATCAATGAGAAAAATGACAGTAAAGTGAATAAAGCATCAAGAGGAACTAATTAGAAGTGTATCTACATGAAAATACAGGTGACAACACTGAAGCTGCCAGACCAGATGCTTAAGAATTCTTCCAGGGAGCAAAAGCATTTGCTGAGGTAAAAATATCTGCACAGTTTGACATCTCTTCTGCAAAAGAAGAGGAGGATAAACACTACAATGAGCTGAGAATAGTATATGACTTATCCCCACAAATGTATGTTTTTTCTTTTATTTCCAATTGACAGAAAAGACCTGTGCGAAAACACTCAAAAAAATTACACTCCCACCCCACCACCTTCCATCCTGAATAATACATTAAACTACTTCAGATTTTTTTTTCCCCCAGTGATCACTCACCATGGACACAGGTAAATTTTGGGCTAGAAAGCATCACATAAAAAGTAAGTGAAGAATTTTATGCTGAATGATTTTCTTTGTTTTACTATAAATCATGCTCAACCATACTTTACACAAAAATTTTTAGTATTTGATTTCTTATATCTTAATGATACCAAAGCATGAAACACACAAAGAAATAAAAAGACTGTCTCAGAATAAAGCTTTTAAGTGGTAGTGCTTACATGTCTATTCAAAAACTACTTTCTCTTGCTGTTATCGTAATGCTCCCCCTTCCACAAAAAGTCAGTAGGGTGTTTCTTTATTGTCAGAATAATTGACGAGTCAGTACAATTATTTCTTCTACATCTAGTTGTACAATGGCAATTTAAAGTGAAAACATACGTTTTACATTGAGATTTAGAATAAGTCGGTGATTTTAGGATAATCAAATGTCAATGGAATTATTTCAGTTCCATTCTGATTTATTATAGCTATTAAAGCAGAAGTTAAAGTATAATAAAAGTACACCCAGAAGCTTTTTTTCAACAGTAAATAACAACCTGTAAAAATTGGAGGTTCAGAAGAAATTATAGAAATCTCAAAAATCATGTTTTATTTGTAGACATTTTAAACCAGTAGAAAAGGTTTTTTTAGTATTCTTTGCCTATGGAATTATTTCACTGATTATCACCTAATTTTAAAAGAGGCTGACACTATGCATGCAAGCAGGGATAAAAAACCAGATCCCAAAATAAAGAAAAACTGGCAACATCAACAAAAAGCACTCTAAGAATTATTGTAACCAAATCTATGAAAACAAATGCTCACTAACAATATGTGATTTAGAATATTTAGATGTATCTTACAGTATGCATTAAAACCAGACATAATTCAAAATCCTTAGAGTTTTAGTGAACTAGGATTTCCAATAGCCTCATATGCTCAGTGAAATGACAAAACCAGTTAGTGGAGGGTTTGTAATCTAAAAAGAAAATGAGACAATGAATAAACAAACACCTGAATGTTCTTCACACCAGAAAATTGTGTAAAGTATTTTAGCTCTGGGACTCAATTATACATACATCTTGATACTTTAAATGTTGTGCAAAAATTATTTCATCATATTGAACGGACACTTCAAGAAACACAAGGAACATTAAATCATCACTTTGCTTTCATTCTTCATTTTGCATGATAATGATTGCTCTTTTTGTACTTACTTAAAGTGAAACTTTATGTTAATGTGAAAGCCACAGAAATCCAGAGAGTTTCAACAGTTGCAAACATTTTGCAAATAAGGCTTCAAGCCTTCAGGAGACCATTCATTATATTGTGTGGTAGGGAAGCTAGCATTAAAGAAATGATGGCGATGTAGACACAGCAGTAACACAGAACAAGGTGCAATCTAGTCCTTCCAGAACCATGTAGAAATTTAGTAGGACCATGTATAGGAGAACCAATAAAACCCAGTTTCCTATAGATTTGTGTTTTACTTTGGCAATTCTTTGATGTCAAATAAGATTTGAAAGCACACAAAAGTATTTTCTTCAGAATTTAAATAGTAGGATCTTTCTCTTTCAGCCAACTACTTACCTTTTCCTAATTTTTCAATAATTTAATATCTATCTAAACTATTAAAATAACCTAAGCAGGTTAAATGTTACTAGGATGATGTCTGAAACACAGGTGCATGTATAGAGTAGGCTTTAATTCTGTGTAAGGGCTTACAGATGCATCGGAGTCTAACATAACAGCTGTAGTCAAGAGAGATCTGGCCAATAAACTCAGTGCAGTCCAATTTCAGTTGAGCCTCAAGTACACTGAGATTCATGTATAGGTGTCAGTAACCTTTGTGGTTCTTTAGGCATGTTGCCTGGCTTTTTGTAGATCCTTAGAAGGGCATGAGTCTCTCACAGGTGCCCTGTCATATCTGACTGTCCTAAGTTGTGGGATGCATGGAGCAGGGCACCTTTGTGATCAGGGCATGTTTGACAGAGAGGTTGCAGCAGGCCATGTCTCGTGGACACAGCCTGACATCTGTGGTTGGACAGGAGAGTTGACCCTCAGGTTATTTGGCGGTTAATGTAAACATTATAGTTGTGTTATATAGCTGCTGCTTGAGTAGAGAGACGGAGACGGACATATTGTCTGCTAGAGGTAGGTAGGAGACATAAGAGTAGGAATAGAGGCAGTAGCTTAAGTAGTTAGAGTCTGGCTGTATGATTTAACTGTAAGTGTGAGTGCAGCTGCATGTAATTGCTATTTAGACACTGTTTATAATAAACTTGGCTGATGCGTGAACCTTGACTACTTTGTCAGCGTACTCTCACCATTACTAAGTGATACCTCAGGCAGTCTAGGACAACTCTAATGGCATTAGACATTACTGCATGAGCAAACGAACCAAGTGTCTACACCCTACACAGTAGAATAAATCTCCAGACTTGTCGACTTGCTGATAGTGCTGACTAGGCCTCCTGTGCTGTCTTCAGCTGTTTACCCTTGGGGGGTCTAGTGACTTCTAAGATGCCACAGAATACCTGCCTTAGCCTCCAGCCATGAAGGACAGACCTGGGATGGCACAGTGTTGTGGTGTGTAATTAGTATGTATTTCTATATTATGTATCTCTGTATTATATTGTTCTGTTACCTTCCTAAGTTGGTATGTTCTGTTAACTCCCCTGCCCTTCACCCAAGTTGATTTGTCCCCTCCCTTCTTCTCCTTTCCCATTGGATAAATCCCCCTATAGGAACCAGAAACTGGAAATACTTGTGGCTCTTCCTTGGTTGCTTTCATAAGCTTTGCACCCCCTGCGGAGCACGTGGCTCCCAGGGAGAAATAAACTTGTAATATTTGCAACCACGAAGAGCTGCCGGCACTTCTTTGTCCTCAGTTTACTAGCCTAACCCTCGAGGGCTTGCAAAAGGGGACACACGGCCCTGCAAGCCCTGAAGTGCCTTCTGAGATGGACCTCCTGACTTGGAGGCTCCCTGCCTAGAAGGGCTCCCTCCTATTGGTGCTCCGCGGCCAAAGCTGAACCTGGGCTGAAGAAGAAGCGGGGCAAGCCATGGGGGTGGCTATAGCACAGGTCTTCCATTGTATCATACATATATCATGTGTATGTCTTTGTTACAAAAAAAAGGCATCTATAATGGCACTGATTACTTACATGTATGCAGCTCCATTGAGACCCACTGACAGGAAGACACCCAGATACACAGTATAGAATTGCACAGAATATTCTGAGTGGAAAGGGACTCATAAGGATCATGGTGTCCAGCTCTGAAGTGAATGACCTGCACAGAGATTGAACCCACAACTTTAGTGTTCTTAGTGTCATGCTCTAACCAACTGAGCTAATCTCAGTGTCAATGCCTAGGACATATGTAGGCACTTTTAACTAGACACTTGGTCAATCTACTGTCAGTATAAATCTAAAACCTGAGTTCTCACCAGAAATACATATACAGCAGATTATGTAGTGAGGTGAAACTCATTTACCTGAGATATCAACCAAGGTTCTTCAGCATGGATTCTAAGAATTTGGTAGCTCTATACTTATAACAGTATTACAAGAAATTTTGCTGCAGAAAATGAAGAAAACAAACAAATGAACAAAACCAGCAACAGCTTAATAAGTTATTTTATGTATATGTTCTACTTATATAATCTTATTGTTTATTACATACAGAATACTGTGTGGATATTATTTACTCACTGTACTTTTTCAGGCAAATAGATTCTGTAACATATATGCATTAAAAAAGGCAAATAATGATAAAAATTATCAATAGGACAAATTCTTTTGTGTTTTCCTTTACAGACTTATGGAGCAGAAGTCCAACCACCTCATAGGAAAATATTTAGTAAGAAGACTCTCATGACTTATCAATGATTGGAATCAATCTTTTTTTTTTTTTTTTAGAAAGTGTCATCCTAGGCCTGAATGCATAAAATACCTAAATATTTCATGATTGTGCTGGCCAGATTACTACTGTTGTCTGCTGTGACATAAAACTATGGTATTTGTTGCCAAATATCACACTTTCTGACTGTTGGCCTTACAAAGAAATACAAGCAGGGTTTGAATAATAAGCACTCACAAAGAACCAGGAATGCTAATTACTGCAGGAATATAAATTACATAAGGATAATAGTTCACAAAAATCTTTTCTAGCCACAATAGGAACATGAGAAGAAATATGTAGAAGACCAAAATAGACCAAAGTACAGAAATTAGTAAGTCGAGTAGCTCGAGCCAGTAAATGTAACAAAATCAATACAAACTCACAGTATCACTTATTGGATCCCTGCCACCTCATAATGATTCATCATCATTTCCATCAAAGTTGAAACATTTTCTAGTTGTCATAAGTTTGATGGGAGAAAGTTAATCGAGCAACATGAATAAATCACCATTTCATTTTCAATACTATTCTGATTCTCATAGTTAAAGATACAGGATAGAAGTCCAAAGGCATCTATTTCTGGTGACATGCACACCATTCAAGTGTGTTCTGAAAGTCCTGCATTGATTTAAAACGTAGCACTGAGAATTATTCTTTTTGAGAAAGTGATCTGGATATTGATGGTGACATTAATAAGACAAAACACGAGAAAAGTGCCATTCAGTTCAATGACACAGAAAACTGCGAAAAAAATCTAACAAAAAGAATTAATATTAAAGTGATTCTTTTATATATTTCCAGAGTATTTTGAATTCTGTATCACACTTTTTGCTTCCATATATGAATCTGAATTATAATAGTTTAGGATATTACATTTTTGTTTTCTGTCTCTCACCAGGATATACGTGCTGCTCAGGAACTTAGTCACTGTTCTCTTAGTATGAGAATAAAAGCAGACATAGAACAGACTATTTCTGTATTGTCTTTTATTCAAGTAATTCTATACTTGTGCAAATCTGGAGCATAAAAGAGAAGTACGATGGAGACTGCAAATCACTGCATTTATTCTTACAATATCCTGTGTTATATTGAGAATTTAATAAATATCTTACTCCAGTTAGTCAATCTACTGCTTCTCGTTTTCTGTAAACACAGTACTCAAGAAATATATGTGTGAATGAATGTGAGAAGGTATACTGATATAACTGTGACAGAGCAGATGATATTGGAAAGATATATTTAAGAATGACAGCATATAATGGGGGATAAATCAAAGGAGTGGAACACAGAACTTTAAAATAATAACACTAAGACTTAAAGAGGAGCAATTTAAGGTACTACACGATATCTGGTGATAATTTATCCTACTTCCACTTCAAGCAGTTTACAAAGGTGCTTGAGATAGGAAAAAAGTAATCTTCTGTTTCTTAATGGTCCTGTATTTATTTTGAAATTACTCAGTTCACTGCAAACAATTAGGCAAGGTTAATGCAGGCCTTTGAGTGCAATTAAACTAACCTAATGTTGAAATATTTAAACTTAAATTTTAGAACTGTGGCTTTTGCTTATCGTTTTCCTGAAAAAGGTAACAGTGGATTTGAAAATACACATTGGAATCTATTTAAATTCAATATATGTCTGAAATAAATGGTATGTGAACACTACTTAATGAAGACACCTGCAGAATCTTGGGGGTTTTTTAAAATTTTTTCTTATTGTAGTGTTCTTTACATCTTCATGAAAAATGAAAATTCTATTTACAAGAAATCTAGGATTATATCCTGTTGCAGTGAAAAGTAATACTTGAATTTGAAAAATTGCTCTCTGAAGGAACTTTCTAGAAAAATGTGCAAATTATTTCTGATAACAGGATCTGACTGCCTAGCAGCACTTACTTTCTTAATCTAATTTTTTTTTATAACACAGATATATGGATTGTTGTGTTTTGTTTCGTCTTGTTTATGTTAATTTTTAAGGAGAGAACACATTTTTCTTGTACATTTTCAAAATGGATGTTTTGACATTTTCACTATCTGAATGTAAATCTGAGCTATTTGCTTTTGATATGTTGTAGAGAAAAAAGGACCTACTGAACTCTTGTTGTGTCCGGTTCATCCAGGAGGCAGGGAGAATAATGAGAAGACTAGACTCCATGCAATTTTGCATGTGTTTATTTAACTACTTGCGTGCTGGCATTCTAAGCGTACTAAGCATAGCTGAGCATATCTTACCTACCTAGCAGACTCCGTGTCCATGCCCTCCAGACAGTGCATCTAGCAGACCTGGACACATCTCTCTGCCTGATCAGATGTCCCGTGACCAGGCAGAGGGTCCGCTCTCTAAGAAGTCAGAAACACATCTGCCTCCTCTTCCTACGCAATTTCAGGTTTATATCACACTATATTGTTTACATGAAATACCCAGTGACCTGGGAATCAGGTTCTCCTTGTCCAATTACAAGAATCTGTCCATGTCCAGTCAGAGTCTTACTTCTACACATGCTCAGGCAAAGATTTGGCCTACAGCATAGGGCTACAAACTCCGAGTACCTGTTAAATAGATGCATGACGTGCTATGCATAGTCTGGATCTTCAGAAGTATGTTATTTTTGCATGGAATAATATTTATTTTGGGCCAATAATGTCCAAGTCTCTGACAGTTTAAGTACGTTTCCTGGACTTTGTTTTAGGGGTATATCTAAACATCTATGAGATAAGTTGAATTTCAACTACTCTTGAAAAAACATATGTTTTATTAGAATGCACATTTAATGCCTAACCTAATAAACTCACTCAGAATGAGTTCTGACAATCATACCCAATAAAGAATTACATATTTAGAGAAACCATGGACAATGAAGATCATTATTTTAATCATTCAGCTTGACTGTAAGTCACTGACATAGATGATTATACACATCAGTTGTAAATGCTTCATCTTTACATGAGCAATCCCATTGTTTTTGAGATGTTGCATCTATGGTTAAAAGTTCTGTGTACAGTTTTGGGCATTGCAATATAAACAGGATATATAGCTATCAGAAAGCATCCAAGAAGGGCAACGAAGGTTGTGAAGGGCCTAGAGGGGAAGCTGTACAAGGAGCAGCTGAGGTAACTTGACTTGTTCAGTATAAAGAGAAGGAGGCTGAGGAGAGACCATACTGTGGTCTACAGCTCTCTTATGCAGGAAAGCAGAGGGGATCTCTTCTCTCTGGAGACAAGTGATAGGACCTGAGGGAACTGCATAAAATTATGTCAGGGGAAGTTTAGGTTGGGTAATAGAAAAATGTTCTTCACCCAGAGAGTGGTTGGGCACCGGAACAGGCTCCCCAGGGTCACAGCACCAAGCCTGAAAGTTCAAGAAGCATTTGGATGATATTCTCAGGCACATGGTGTGATTCTTCGAGTAGTCCTGTGCAGGCTAAGGAGTTGGACTAGATGATCTTTGTGGGTTCCTTTTAACTCAGTGTATTCTCTGATTCTATGATTATTTTTATTTTTTTTCATTTTAGTTAAATTAACATTTTGCTCTGAGGACAGGTCTAAAGTACAAGGCAACATAACACCCATCAGTAGCTCCAGTTTGTTAATCCACATTTAGTTCTCCAGGCAGAGCAGAGAAGACCAAAAGAAAGAGCAAAAGAAAACCAAAATATCTAAATAGTTCTGGTTCAGCAAATCCACTATTAATTCTATAGCAATGTCATGAATATACCACCTGTCTTTGACATTCCAATATTGAGTCATTCTACAGGATTTCTGAATCCTTGTATTACAATTTTCAAAAGAGTCATGACATAGAAATATAAATTCCATCAATATGTTTGTAACTTTGTCTAGTTTTCTGATATTTTGTTCAAAACACTATATAACCTCTAATACTAAGATTCTTCAAATTGTGATTTAGACTTCTTTATATTTTGATTGGAGTCAATGCTCATTTTGGATGCACAGAGAACCACAAATTTTTGCTTTAAATATCATCCTCTTCAAAGTACATTTGACTGTAAAAAGAATTAAATTGGCCTTTGGTAATGATGATCAGCTGGTTTCCATGACCTTTCAACATATCCTGTTTGGAGTTAAAATGAAAAAAGAAAAATTCAAGTGTGTAATGAGAACTGGCATATTATGACATTAACTGAATAGAGAACAATGTAAAAAGTTGCATGGTAATTAAAGCCAAAGTTTTGTTCATTTCCTTGTATTCAATGGATTTTTAAGGCACTGTTAAAAATTCTTTACAAAATATATTTCCCATTAGACTAAGAGAATCCATATTAAACATAATCATATTTATATCTTTGAATAATATCACAGAATTAGACTTTGTAGTCAGAAATTTGTGCTTGTCATCTTCAGTTCTGGGAAATACCTGCTCCTTTCTTAATTACAAACATCAAAGAAACAAGCCACTTGCATTTCCCAGGACAATAAACAAACAATTATTATTTATTTAAAATGTTTAATTAACTGCTATAGATCTGAAATAAGGCAAAATAGATACTTTATAATAAATGCACATGAAAACATAAAAAATACATGGCATAATGCTGAAATGTGAACATACATCTCTTTATTGTTTTAAACGGATTATCAGTAACTCTTGTCAAACAAAAATTAATAGATGACTAGACACATGTTTGGGGGAAGTGTACACAGAAGGGACTCAAGTGCAGCTGAAAGATTTATTTACATAAATATTCAGATACATCGATTGACAGCTTTCAGTGAATTTTACTCATTAAAAAATTGTATATGGAGGATCCTTGAGGACTTTTTTTTTCATAATGTAGACCATCAGATGAGTTACTTCAAGATCAGCCACAGGAATTTGAAGCTCAGAAGTCATAGAAACATTGAATCATGGAATGGCCTGGGTTGGAAGGGACAATAGAGATCATATATGTCCCCTGTAGACTCTTCCAGTGTCTCACCACCCTCACAATAAAGCACTCCTTCCTAGTATCTAACCTAAACCTACTCTTAGTTTGAACGGCTCCAGTATAAAGACATCCCTCCTGTCCTATTGCTACACACTTTTGTAAATAGTCTTCATCTTTCTTAAAGGCTCCCTACAGGTACCAGAAGGTGACAATTAGGTCACCTCAAAGCCTTCTTTTTTCCAGGCAGAACAAACCTGTCTTGGTTTAAAGACAATGTATGTCAGTGTACTGGTTTTCTGTGGCCAAATTTGGGTAGCAGGGGGGACTAAAGGGGAGGCTTCTGTGAGAAGCTGGTAGAAGCTTCCCTCATGTCCGGCAGAGCAAATGCCAGCCAGCTCCAGGATGGACCCACTGCTGGCTCAGGCTGGGCCAATCAGGAGTCATAATAATGTCTCTGTGATAATGTATTTGAGAAGGAAGAAAAAAAAGTTATTGTGCAGATGTAGATGGCAGCCAGAGAAGAGCAGAGTGAGAACATGTGAACAACAATGCAGACACCAAGGTCAGTGGAGAAGGAGGGGGAGGAGGTCCTCCAGGCATCAGAGCTGAGGTTCCCCTGCAGCCCGTGGTGAAGACCATAGTGGTACATCTGTCCCACTGCAGCCCACAGAGGACCATGGAATGCAGAGATCCACCTGCAGCCTGTGGAGGATCCCACCACAGCAGGTGGATGCCAGAAGGAGGTTGTGACCCTGTGGGAGGTCCATGTTAGAGCAGGGTCCTGGTAGGACCTGATGACTCGTGGAGAGAGGAGCCCACATTGGAGTAGGTTTTTCTGGTAATTTCTGTGACCTCTGGGTGACCACAGTGGAGCAGCGTGTACCTGAAGGACTGCACCCTGTGAAAAGTGACCCATGTGGCAGCAGTGTCTGAAGAACTGTTGCCTGTGGCATGGATCCACACTGGAGAATTTCATGAAGGATTGTCTCCTGTGGGAGGGACCCCACATGAAGCAGCAGAAGGACTCTTCTCCCTGAGCAGCAGCAGAAACAATAACTGACCATAACCCCCATTCCTTGTCTCCCTACACCGCTGGGGAAAAGAAGGTAGAATTTGGAAGGACAGGTTGGGGGTGGGGAGGATGTCTTTAAGATTTATTCTCAGACTCTCATTCTGTTAGCAATATGTTACTTAATATCCCCACCTGGAATTTGTTTTGCCTGTGATGGTGATCAGTAAAGGATCTGTTTCCTGGTCCTTATCTCAACCTATGAAATCTTCGTTATATTTTCTCTCCTCTATCCGGTTGCAGAGGGGAGTGAGAGAGCAGCATCTGGTCAGGGTCAAACCACTACAGCCAGGAGTTGGGACCTCTGACAGAATAGAAACTTCTCCCTCCAAATTATTGTAAATTTGAAAGTACAAGACTTTCAAACAAAGTGCAGAAAACGAATAACATAGCTTTTGCTGAAAACAGAAAACAGAACAAAATACCAACAAAAGCAGCAAAACACAGTAACCACAGGGTGCAGAGAGAAAATTACCAGCCTCTCCACCCTCTCTCCTGAAGAGACTGGAGACCACCTGGCCACATGGCTCTCCCCTCCTCTCCTCTCAGCAAAAAAAAGGAATACATGGAAAGTAGAGGAAAGGCTTTTTCTTCTCTGACTTCATCCTCCTAAAATAAAACAAAACCCGAGTAGTTAATTTGTTCTTGCTGGTTGTTTGAATTTGGCTCCAATGGTGAGTTGTGTCAAGCGCAGGGCTTCGCTCCAAACACAGGCAGCTTGTGTGGGCATGGTTTCATGTGGCTGACGTGGCTGCAGGAGCTGATGTGCAGGCAGTGGCAGGAAGGGACCAGCTCTGGCTCTACCTGCAGTGTGTCCATGCCCCAGTGGGTGGTGAGAGTGGCAGGTGGTGGATGCTCAGGGACGGGGACCAGCTCTGGTGGCAGCAGTGGCTGGGTGACTCAGTCCTGGCAATGGGGCCTTCCTGGCAGCAGCAGGCTCCAAAAGTAGTGGCAGCTGGTCAGCTCAATCCCAGTGGTGGGGCTTCCCTACGGATGACACAGCTCTGGTGACAGCAGAAGCTGGGGCTGTCTTAGGTTCTGTGGTGTGACCAGAGCAGTGGTTGCAGTCCCAGGATGAAGAAAGTGAAAGCCAAAATCCCAACTTCTTTTATTAGCCTCAGGTTTTTTCAATTTTCACTTCAGGGAAATTCTCTTTGGATGGCAGGTCTGCATGGGGCCAGGACCACTTCTGGTGTGCTCTGAGCTTGCTACTGCTGCCAGGCACCATGCACTACCATCTGTGCACGGCTCCCCCACTCCAAGAGCTAAATCACAACAAAACCATCTATCCTTCCATTCGATCCATCCCTCTAATTATCTTGGCCCTCCTTTGAACCTGGTCCAACAGGTCAACGTCCTTCCTGTGCTGGGGAAAGGAATAAAACAAATTATTCTGTCACAGTGATAACTCTTCCCTTTTACCTGAAAAAATAGCATAGCTTTTGTCAAAAGCCTGGCATGCTTAATTCTTGTTAGACCTAATTCCAATTGAAAGTAAGTGTGGGCCACAGCAATGGTTGGGATCCCTTGTATATCTTATTATTAAAGAAATGTGCTATAAATAAGAAAAGGAATCTAAGGATAGTATAGATATTTCTAGGTTGTTTGCCTGATATTTGCTTGAAACTTCCCAAACTGGAAGTAAATTTCCAAGCCTAGCACCACACAGCTTTGACAAGAACAATACAAACCCTTTCTTCAATCAAAATGAGTAAGAAAGGTGTCAGGCAAGAGATGCAACACCAGGAAAGAAAGAGAGGTCTGAGACAAAAGATAGCTATAGCACACTAAAGTTATCATGTTTTTTAAAAGCCTGCCCTATTCCACTCCTTTAAGTTACAACTGTCAAGGTTTTCCCTTTGTCACTCACAATTAAGTGATAAGTCTTATGAAGTTTCCAAAGATAAAAATACTTCTGACCTAATTTTCAATGTGCTGACACCCACAGCTGCCTGTGAAATCAGTGCAAGTTTTGGATGTTCAAATTATTCAAAATCAGGCCACTTATTTTTAATTAAAAATCAGGTAAAGAAATGTGCCGAAAAAAGAAATTTATAATGTGTCTAGTTAGCTGACAATTTCTGATCTCTATTTCTTACATGCCTCATAATTGTCATGCTGTTGCCTTGTGCTCTCCTCATCTGTTTCTTGTATCTACCCAGTTTTACAGTTTTAGTTCATAACCTTTTGAGGCAAGGGATATATTTTAATAACAAGAGATACAGGGTGTAGTATGTATTTTCATTTTTTCCATGATATTAACTAAAAACAGTAATAATGAGACAAAGACTTCATCACTTCAGATTCTGAAGCATCTTCCACAGGTACTGAGCAAAACAAAAAAGATAATTACAGAACTAAAAGATTAAAATGATATCTCTGACAATACATAGCATAGACTGTCATCCAGTGATGATTGTGTCCCAACAGTTGAGTTGTAAGACATGGTTAAAGTCGCTGTTGTTAGAATGGGCTTTTTAAAAGCGGTAGACTTCATAGGTGTGATTCTATACTTTCTTCGTCTTTACATTAATTTTTTTTAATATATATATACATATATATATATATGCACACACTTGTTTTTTAGAAGAAAAAAATTGGATGCAGTTTTCAAATATTACCAATTGCCTCTTGACACGATTGCATTTTATTATTCCCTAGATAGGTATGACAAACTTGGAAGTATTTTTATGCAATTTACCTTGTGTTCCACATTCATAGGTGAAATATCCTATAGACAGAAATGTTGTATTGGGAAGTCCTTCTCTCTGGTTTTGAGACTTATATTTTTGAATTTGGGTATTTAGCTTGCACATTTCTCATTCTGTATCTAGAAGTCACCCAGTATATATAGGGCCTTAGATCTTACTGCATTTTTTTTTTCTGCATATGAAATTCATAAAAACTGTTGTGTTGACAGGTATGTCTGACACTACATTATAATTTATAATGAAGTAAAGTAGTTATATACACTCACAAAGTCTTTCCAGGTAAAACAGACTAAAAGGCATGAAGTAATGTAATTGCAGTCAACAGATAATTTGAAAGTTATGAAAAATTTAGAAGAGAGAGAAATAAAAATTAAGTGGGGGAAAAAAAAAGTAGTTGAAAGCAGCCTAAGAAAAGCCTGAGGTGTCTGAAGACAGTCATTAGTGATGCAAGGTAAGGAGTATACTAAAGACAGGTAAGGTCAAGTGGTAACTATAACAAGCCTGAGTTAAAAGATGACTGCCTGTCTACTAACAGCTAAATAAACTACTGTAAACCTGCTTAAGCCTGTTATTTTCCTGATGGTTATCTTTGACGAGAAGAAAAGATTCCTCTTACATACACAGTTGATAAAGTGGGAGGTTCTTTGGAAAAATTCTGGAAGCCACCATCATTAGTTCTAAATGGTTCTTGTAGGAAATGAGAGGAAAAATATAGAGTGAAGGGAAAATTCCCAATTCACAATGGTTTTTCAAAATGCCACAAGATATTTCTTGCATGTTGAATTACCAGCACAGGGAAGTTGAAACATACCAGTTGGCCAAAACATTTATTCTTAAACTAAGAACTTATGGATAAACAAAGAAGAGGAACAATTGTGTTAATTGTTTATTAGAATATTCCTAGTATGTCTCTTGATCCCAAATCCAGCTTAGAAAAATCTATTGGCACTAGGAACAATCTAGAAATGGATAATTAGTGGCATCCATACCATTGTGCTTTATTGGTATGAAGCAGTTGAAGTTTTTTTACACAGCCAAATTATCAAGCGAGAGCTGATGCAGACAGAAATGGAGTAAGTCATGGCTGTAGGCCATAGCTGTAGTGTTTCTTCACGATAAGAATCTAAGCACTCAAGCCAGGGCCATAGCTCTTATTCTCTGCTTATGACTGAGTTACTCTCAGATTGTCTTCTATTATCCACAACTAGAGACTTTTAGAGAAAAGACTAGATGACCTTAAAATCGGTAGACACAGATGGCAATACTAGCTATGCATTTTTTTCTTTTTCTTTTTTTGTTTTTGGTCATGTACCAAATATGAGTTCATCCAATCATAGAAGAAGAAGAAGAGGAGAAATAGGTAGTTAATTTTTAATTACAGTACTTTATTATGTAACTTGTTGCCTCAATATATATTTCAGAAATCTAGAATTAAATTAATTCAAATAGTAATAACTACAAAACAGGCGTTAGGATGAGACACTGATCTTATATTTACATAGTGACTTCATTGCACATAGATCTCTTAATGTTGCTGACAGCATTTCTTGTGTATCTACCCATTTCTAAGTTTTAAATGAAAACATATAATCCTTCTATTTTAACCAAACAAAGCTGTTTCACCCCATCCTGTGCAATAACCAAAGTAGAAATTTCTCCTGCAATTTCAAAAGAACTTACATTTAACTGAGAACTTAGACATTTAGTCTAATATTTGATTTGTTGCTCAAATATTATTTCTCAGTTTCATTAAACACTACTTCTTTTTTTCTATTGTCCCACTCATTACTACACCTGGGGAAAATATAGTGCTTATCTGTAAACTGTTTCACTGTGGATCTGTGAGAATCTCCTTGATGACACAAAACTGCTACTTGAACTATAAAAGCAATGATTGGTGGATCTGCGCCTATAAATGCCGTATGTCTTAATTTCATTGATAGAATTTTTGAAGGCTATAGCAACAGGTGCTGAAGAAGAAAGAAAAAGGGATCATAACAACATTAATAACATAAATAAAACAATTAACAATATATGAGTAATGTTTTGGAATTCATCTGCATAAAAAGTGATTGAGTATTTGTAAAATTATTACTTTTTCTATTTTTTAAATATAAATTCAATTACTGCAGTTAACCTTCATATTTTCATTGATGAGAACAAAATTAATTTAGAACCTGGAACTAGAAAAGTGAGTGTAAAAATATTCATAATATATAGGAATGCAAGAATCTAAATTTATCTCTTTCATATTCTACCTAATTCTTGACTAATTACTTTTGGGCTCAGAAGTCATCATCTGTAGGTTCCTCTCAATATAGACAGAATAAATAAATAAATAAATATTAGATCTTGTTACATAAACATGGACCTAGCATAATTTCAATGACACTGAATATTTTTTTCCTCTTTCACTGTTTCACATTGCAATAGGATTTAGAATGATAGAATTTTGCTTAAGCTTTCACATTCCAAGTCTTGGATTTATTGTCTCTAATTTTAGGCATTTTACTGAAATGTGTCAGTTAGAAGCCCAGTGGCTGTGTACATGGCACAGACAGAAAGATGTGGGTGACCTTCTAGGAGGTGAATAATATTAAAGATAACTTCTTTTTCTCTGTTGATTCCAGGCGAACTGTAGGTCATCTCCTCAGATTAGGCATTTATGTCTGTTTCCAAGTTAAAATGACACTAAAAGTCACTAAACTGAGAAGTTATTTTTAGAGCTATTGCTCATGGCCTAAAGAGGTAGGCGGAAAGAAAAAGAAGCAGGCAGATATCTAAGTTTTTAGGGCTACTAATCTGTGTATCTCTTGAAAAGGACACTCCTATGCAATTTAAAATTCTTTCTTTGCAAGTCAGATCTATAAAACACCCCCCTCCCCAACTAACCAACCAACCAACCAGCCAACCAACCAACCAACCAACAAAAGCAACAGCCAGATTAAAACTTATGTATGTATTATACTTAATAGGAAAGCCAGCTCTTCATTGTTGTTTATTCTTGTCTGCTTTTGACAAGATAGTAAAGATAATAAAAAGTAAAAAGTAATAATAAAAATAATAAAAAGTAAAGATAGTATTGACTGTGTTAAGCCTACAAAAGAGTAAACATTTTGTTTTTCTGGCAGCAAAATGTAGCTTCTCCATATAAAGAATGAGCTTACATTTTTAAAAGGTATCTGTAGTGAATTATACTACTTAAACAATTCAGAGCTGCTGTAGCCACCCTACTACTGATAGTGTTTAACTAAAGTCAACAAAATGAACTCTTACTGATACTGATTGCTGAAGTATTAATTCAAATTTCATCTGGAAAAATAAGAAGTTCTTTAGAAAGTAGCTCTGTTCTTTATCAAAGTTTGCATAGTACTGTTCTGCCCAAACTGGAGTATGTACATACAACCAAACAATGCAATAAAGATTTAAAGAAACTCAAACTGGAAACAACATTTGAAATTTCTCAGTTTCCATGTTTTAAGTAGCATTGTTTAAATTGACATTTCTTTTGAATATATTTTTTCTTTTTTTTTCTATGTCAAACATTTATTTGCACATGTCTCTTCTAAGATTTGAAAAAAGCCAAGCAGATGCAAATGTGACAAAAAGACTGAGAATGTTAAACTGTGCTGTGCTCAGTTTGGAGGATGGAATCAGTGGGCACTAAGTGCGTGGCAGTGAGATGCTGTGCCATTCCCTGTTTGTATGCTGAAAATCAAAGCATTGTATGGAGTGAATGCCACTTCAGTTTTACGAGCTTTTTATGTGACGTGGCATATCAAATCTGCCAAGCAGAGGACCATCTGGAAAGAGGTCATCAAAATGGATTCTGACAACCTCTGACAGGCAAGAGTGAAGGTGAAGAACAAAACGGCGGGGAAACAAAAACACTCCACTCTCCAAACCCCCTGGCCATAAACCAATAGAGATTAAGTAAAGTAAATTCAGTTTTATTTTGATAATTACTCAATAAAATACATAGATTTACCAAAATGAATTTTAATCCACATTCTAAAATGTACTCACTTATGGAAAAGCTGTTCTTTTGCTTTCTTTTTTCTTTCAGTTACAAAAGCACAAATCTTTCTGGGCATAGCAGAAGTGTTATCCTGTGTTTTTCTTTTCCTCCACCTAGGGAATAAAAATGTTTTTTAAAAGCTTCACAGCCTGATGTTCAACACACATTGTAGAAACACTCACAGACAGATTTTTGATAAGGGTTCTGAAGCCATTAGGCTACTGTAGTTCAGCTGAGAGGATATTACACAATCATATATCACTGCAAAAGTAAACATCTTCTCTAAATGTCATTCAGTTATTAAAATACCACAGCCCCCGATAGTTTGACTAAAATGAAGACCTATGAAAAGTGGTTATGTTCACTTGTTTCTTGGGTTCTTAAGACAAAATCATCATTTATACAGACATTCTTATCAGGAGTGGATTATAGATGAAAAATCTTGATGCCAGTACTGAAGAGACAAAAAACTCTTTAAGTTTTAATTCTTTGAGGACCGAAAACATGCTCTGCATTTTGTATGATAGAGAAACTTATACAGAGCCTCATGGAAGACAGTCACAGTCTAAAAACCTGAACAAAACAGACTACAGAGTGGTCTAATGATACACCACAATCCTTCGAATAAATCAATTTAAGAAAACTTTTACACCAACTCTCTGTTGAACTGCAGTCACTCAGGTGGACGTGATTGTAGTTTTACTCTCGAGATTCAGTCTAGGGGACTATTACAAATTTTATTCTCTCTGTCTTTCTGTCTCTCTCTTTCTCATTGGTTTTCTTTCTGCTTTTTTTGAAGGCTGCTTGGAAAACAAGCACTTCTGAGCTCTAGAGACTTGTGTAAGTTACAAGGTGGAAATGTTGGAGAGTGGCAATAGAAGAAGTAAAAATTACTGCTGATTGGCCTAGCAGTGAATGAAAAAGGAGCTTTTTTAATTCTCTGAAGTTGATTATTACAGAAAGGAAAAATGGACTGATGCGACAGGCCGCTGTCTTTCCACCCGGCTAGAACCTGCGACAGCGGTCGCCGGTCAGGAAGGAACAGCCCTGATGCTGAATAGGCTGGGCTGCACCTTAGGATGAACGTGAGACCGCCTCAACACGCCCTTCCTAAGTCAGACAAGTCCTGATAGATGTCGTCAGTGGGCAAGGACTAGAGGAGACCTTCTTGGGGTGTCACAGTCCATAGCTTTATTAAGACTCTGTGGAGACGGACCCACAGAGCTTCTTCCAGCACCAGAGGAGACAAGCCCAAAAAAGGCCCTGACAGCTCTGTGCAACAACTTTTAACCAGGGGTGGAAACATGGGAGGAGTTTGGGATCAGCCAATGGGCCACCGAGATAGGAGGGGTCAGGGAAGGACTGATACAGGATGAAAACCAATAATAACAAGGGATGGAGTTGGGAGGGTCACATAGGTGAATGGGACATCGAGTATTAGGGGAAAACCCAGGAGGGGCTTAATGATTGACAGGGAAGGGTCCAGAACAAAAGGAGTGGTTTGGGGGATTGACAGGGAAAGGTATGGAATAAGGGGAGGAGATAGGGAAGAGTTTAGGGGATTGACATAGAAGGGGGTGTAAACTTTTAACAGAACAATCCAAGTAAATTATAGGGGGAACAAACCATTCCCAACTCAAATAACACACTGCCACACTGGACATATTTCTGTTTTTTTTAATTAATAAAACAGCTGATATTTTAAAATGAAAATGATACCCTTAGGAAATCCAAGACCTCCTTTTTCCTAATACAATTCAGGTTTCTTCTTGAAGCTGTTGACACTTGTGTGATTTGCAGGTGAACTAGTACTGAATAGCAGTGAGAGTGTAACAGTTATGTCATATGCTGGTAACTCCAGGAATGTTTTCCCTCATTCAATGACATATTGGATGTATTTTATTGTTTTTCCTTACAGACTTTGTTGCATAATGTAACTAATTATCTAAATTCTGGGATATAGTGACTAAATTCATTGATCTTTAAAGATGACTAAGGACAAGGGGAATTGAAAATTTGTACTTCAGTCCTTTTATGCAGCCAGACTGTAAAGGCCAAATGTCAGAATAATTATATTAAATATTGAGGTGAAAATTCCAGGGGAAATAATTTCTTCAAGCATTTCTCTCAGGTATCCTTGAAGAAATAGTATTTTGAAGTACAAAAGAACCAGTGTAGAGAAGCTCCTTGGTAAGGGCGAGAAGACAGGAACTCCAATACACAGACAGAGAAGAATTACAAAATAATGAAGATCTCTTCCCTTCTTTGTCCCTTTAATCCAGTTGAACAGATCTGTTAGAGCAGTTCATTAGGATATGAGACCCTGACTGAAATTCCATCTTTAGTTTAATTAATAAACTATTGGTTAATCCAGGGTGATACAAATGATCTCTAATGGGCCATTAACTAGTGTGTTAGTGAGATTCTCTTTCTAAAGTATATTCTTGATAAATATTTAATTGCTATATTTTCATAAAGATACAAGAGTTAGTAAATATTTTTTTCCAAACAGGAAACAAGGGTAAAGGAGGTGAAATCTTGAGTGGAGCTCTTTTATTTTACACATCTCATCCTTCTCTATAGAACCGAAGATTAATGAATGACATGCTGCTATTTTCTACTTCGAAATACAGCAATATAGAATTTAATCTTTTTGTTGCCATGACACCGACCAAAAATGGGTCAGATGTGGTGTTAAGGCAAGATTTTAACTGAATTTTAATATATCCATAATGCCTCTTTTTTGATGTCAATAAATTTTAGTGTATCTATATTACGCACATATAGATCTATATATTTTTATTCTGTATATGTTTCTTGATAGAGGACAAAGCTAATTTCTCTTTTGTAGACGACAAACTGTAAAACAAATAAATCTCTGGGGAGAGATGAAGTGATGTAAGAGCAAAATATCAGCCCATTGTACCATGGTCTAGATGATCAGCAACCCATTAGTGTCCAGCATGAGAATTCTTTATTCCATACAGAATGCAATTTTGACATTTATGGTGGAGAAAAGGGCTACCAGAATTTTAGCACTATGTTCCCTTAAGAGCAAATAACATGCAAGAGGCAAGACAAAAGGGCAAAGTGGCTTGGACAGAAGGAGATGGAGTTACACATTGAAAACTAATCTAAATCCTTAAATTACGTATTGCAATGAAGGAGAAGTCAGTGAATGGATTTTAAAAATATACTAGTTTATTGTTGTGGTTTGACTCTGGCTGGATGCTAAGTACCCACTAAAGCCACTCTCTCACTCACCCCTGCAAATGGGCAGAGGAGAGAAAATATAATGAAGGGTTTCATGGGTTGAGATAAGGACCATAAGAGATCTCTTACTGATCACCATCACAGGCAAAATGGACTCCAAGTGGGGATATTAATTGAATTTATTGCTAACAGAATCAGAGCTTAAGAACCAGAAGTAAAATAAATCTTAAAGACACCTTCCCCAGAACCCCTTCCTTCCAAGTTCTGCCTCCTCCCCCTCTAGCAGTGCAGGGAGACAGGGAATGGGGGTTATGGTCAGTTGTTTCTGCCTCTGGTCAGAGAGAGGAGTCCTTTTGCTGCTTCCTATGGGGTCTCTCTCACAGGAGACGGTCCTTCATGAACTTCTCCAGTGTGAATCCATGCCACAGGCAATAGTTCTTCAGACACTGTTGCCACGCGGGTCACTTTTCACAGGGTACAGTCCTTCAGGTACACGCTGCTCCACTGTGGTCACCCAGAGGTCACAGAAATTACCAGAAAAACCTACTCCAATGTGGGCTCCTCTCCCCACGAGTCATCAGGTCCTGCCAGGACCCTGCTCTAACATGGACCTCCCACAGGGTCACAACCTCCTTTCAGCATCCACCTGTTTCAGTGTGGGCTCCTGCAAGTGAATCTCTGCACCCCTGTGGTCCTCCATGGGCTACAGGGGGACAGACGCACCACCATGGTCTTCACCATGGGCTGCAGGGGAACCTCAGCTCTGATGCCTGGAGCACCTCCTCCCCCTCCTTCTCCACTGACCTTGGTGTCTGCATTGTTGTTCACATGTTCTCAGTCCGCTCTTCTGTGGTGGCCATTTTCATCTACCCCTTTACTTTTTTTCTTTCTTCTTAAATATGTTATCAGAGAGGTGTTACTGTCACTTCTATTGGCTCAGCCTGGGCCAGGAGCAGGTCTGGCCTGCAGCCAGCTGACATTGGCTCTGCCAGACATGGGGGAAGCTTCTGACAACTTCTTGAAGAAGCCTTCCCTATATCCCCTCCCACTACCAAAACCTGACCACAGAAAACCCAATACACTTATTTAAAATTATTTATGTAGGACAATTTCTCCCAGTGCATAAAGATAATATACAATGGATTTGAACAAAGACAGAGAGGAGATAGGTTCATCTGCAGTAGATATGGAACCTGAAAAAAGCCTAAACAAATGAAAACAGGACAGAGAAAACAGATGAGTGACCTCTGTGAGACAATGGAACAATTATTATTAATATTTTAGTGGGTTGAAACAAACCACCTGTATTTTAGAGGAGGACCAGGCCTGCAGCCACATGGTCAGGCATATGACGAAGGCTGTGAATTAAAAGGCCAGGCAGCTAGCACCTCTCACTCCAGCCTGGAGGCCACTGAGTGGTACCAGAGATCTCACCTGGAGGACATGGCCATGCTGGCCAGACAACATAAATACAGGAGCACAAGGCTCCATTTTTGCTTTCTCTTCCTCTGGCTGCCACCATGTGAGCCATCAGATTCTCAGTGATAACTTTTTCTCTTACTCTCTTTCTTTCCTCCTTTTCTCTTATTTCTTCCTTTACTCCTGTTTCTTCTTTTAATCCCTCCTTCTCTCTTTATTCTTTTCTTTACTCTTAATCTATTTTGGATAACTTGAAACAGATATATAGATTCTAGTAAATTGTGTGCTGGGTGCTTTGCTGGGTACTTTTCTGGGATGTTTCTGCCCTGGTTGTATGTTATCCTTGTAAAACCTTTTGCCAAAATGCTTATTTTCTTGCTAAATCAAAAACTGGGAAATGCTCTTGGGAAAGCACGTCATCATTCTCCCTTTAGGCTATTTCGTGATGTTAAGGAACTAAAGGTTTTGCAAAAGTTTGATGGGCTAACTTTAAAGCCTTGAATATAAGTAATACTTACAGTTAAGCTTGTAGCTTTGTGTCTGGCATCTTACAACCTATTAGACAAACTATGTGTGCAAAGAGAGAGGAGGGAGAGGAAAAATGGGATATGGATCAATCACCTGAAAGACCCTTCTTAAGAGCAACAAAAGATGCAGTGCTGTCAAGAATTACAGAAGTTTGCTAATGAAAAAAAGTACTAAAGAGAAATATGGTATTTATTTTGGACTGTATGACTTTTAAAGGTGACTACAAGACCTGAGAAATTAAACGTTGGAGAAATATGTGACTTTGTTTAGAATTATTGCAATAAAGAGGAAAATAATCATAAAGTGGGAGGGAAGTTGTAAAAGGGTGCAAAAAGAGGCCAAGGTGAACAAAAAAACCTCAAGCAAGTACTAATGAGGAAGATAAGTGCTTTTATGTATGATTTGTGAGGTGCTGTATGGATTTGTGTAGTTTCTCCTACATTTATATAGAAAATAAGCTTATGAATAAATTCCATTAGCTTTATTTAAAATACTGTCATGTAATAGCATGCTATATCACATATCAGGTAGAAAAACGGTGCTGAAATCTTAGCTAAAGTAATATTCTGTTAAGAAGGCAGATTGCTAGGAATGTCTGTGCCTTTTACCTATACTGTTTATTTGATGGTGTAAAAGCATGAAAAACCTAGACTCTATCTTAACTAAAATCAGTCCACTAAGTCCCACTAAGTTTTTCCTGGTACAGCTTTTAAATCTATCTGCCACTATAATAAAGAAGTTATACATTAACTAATTAGCTTCTTTTATGTGCAACGCCTTCCTAAAAATATCTTCAGAATATTTTATTACTCCCTAGAAACAAACTTTTATACTTGTATAGGGAGCAATTGAAATTACAGTGTGAGATGATGCTATATGCGAATCAGGTAACTGAAAGAAAAGTAATTTTCCACTCTCTCTAGCATTCAATCTGAAGCAGCAAAGGAAAAATTACTAGTGTAACCTGGGTGAAAGAAAACTTCACTTCTGATAATAATTCAATAGTGTAATTCCAAATTGCCACTTAACACCTTCTATTACCTGAGACTTTTCTTTTGACTGGTTATTAAAGGGCAAGTAGTATCCTTAATTTAAGTGTATGCTTACACTGATAAAATGGCATTACAGCTTTGTGTTTTTATCACAAAGGTAAACATATTTTGTACCCGGACTTGTCTATCCCACATTGGCCTTTTTTAGCCATCAGCATACTTGTAGCAAGTGTTGGTAGAGCCCTTCCCATATCTTCATTCACGAAGCTTAGCCATGATGATGAAATATATTTTGACAAATAATTTGTATTTTGACAAATATAATTTGTCTTAAATGAAGCAATAGGCTATGGCAGGCTGATTGGGAGGATCTTTCATGTACAGTGCCACTATATCTTTATAAGCATTTAACTTAATTATGAGTTTTTGGTAAATCATCCTCAAACAAGGTCTAAATTTTGACTCATTAAACCCCTATTTTGAACCACTCATTTGTCAGAATGCATAAAATAGTTGTCTTCAACATTCAGGTAAATCATATATTCCTTGCTTAAATTTAGTGCTCAAGACTGGAAGACATCAAAATGGATGAAGTTTTCCTTCCCTCGTGAAGTGTGTGTGTGTTTGGGAATGAGAGGGAAGGTGAAGAAATTTGACAAAAGTTAGTAACATAAGTTGCTGCAGCCTGAAGCTGAAGTAACTAATCTTTTAATGACTTATGTGGAGGTTTTATATTCTGTCTTGCCTAGCAAATCATAAAAAAATAATACCTTTACTATTCTAGCCAGCTGCCACATTTATGGGTAAGATCTTAGTCTACAAAACTACAGATGAGCAGGTATAGATATACCTATTTCTGTACAAAAGACAGTAAATATTTATTCCCAGCTGGCAGATCAACTCAAAAAGTTCACTTCAGCCATTTATTTGGGCAAGTAAAAAAAAAAAAAAGGAAAAAACCCCCAAACCCCACCAACCAAAAAACCATGAACAGACAACCCATGCCCCCTCTCTTCCCCACCTCCCTGGCAAGAAACAGTGTATGATACTGAGAAAAAATTAAAAAGTGGGAAGACAAAAGTTTTAGTGAATTATGCCCCAGTCAGGTCTCATCCTGAAAAGTGTTTGGTGAGTTAATTGACTGATATTTGATTTAAAATTTACATTCTAGTTTCATGAATTCAAGTACTGCACATATAGTTGTGTAAATACTCAGTTATAAATACAATAAATGAGTCTGGAATCCATGCAGGCAACACAAAGAAAAATAAATAGAAAACTGAGTCAGTATTGCATTTCCTAAGACAATGAATTTAATCTTAAGTAATTATTAATTGCTTTCAAAGCATTGCAAAATATTATGCCATACATACAATAAATGCTTAAAATTGTCATTGTGGTTAAGAATCATACATCCGTTAGCACTAAAGGCCACGTAAGCAGCAGTTAAGAGCAGGAAGCTGTCAAAAATATGTATTTTTGTGTATTTTGTGTATGATATTAACATACAAATGGAAAATGAGGATGACTGGAAATATTAGGCTAAATAGAGTGTTCCTTGAAATGTTTCCTTATTTTTGTTCCTGTACACTACTGAGTGCAAAGCATATTTCCTGCTACCATTTAATTTTATCTTAAGACATTAAGATGCAGGGGTTCCCCTACATTGTGTAATGAAGACCATGGTGAGGCAGACTGTGTCATTGCAGCTCATGGAGGTCCACAGTGGAGCAAATATCCACCTTCAGCCTATGGAGGATCCCACGCTGGAGCAGATGGTTGCACCCTTAAGAAGGTTGTGAACCTGTGGAGAGCCCATGGCTCCTGGTAGGACTGTGACCCCACAGAGGGCCCATGTTGGAGCAGTCTGCTCCTGAAGGACTATATTTGATGGAAGGAGCCCGTGCTGAAGCAGTTAATGAAAAACAGTAGCCTGTAGGAAGGACTTCCATTGGAGAAGTTCATGGAGGACTGGGGAGGGTGCGGAGCAGGAGAAGAACATAAGGAAGAAGGAGCCACAGAGACAATGTATGATGAACTGACCAAAACACTTCTTGTGCCACTCAAAGGAGGAAGTAGAGAAATTGGAAGGGAAGTTGAGCCTGGGGAGAAAGTAGAAGTAGGGGGAAAAGTGTTTTTAAGATTTGGTTTTATTTCTCACTATCCTAGTCTGTTTAATTGACAATAATTTCCCCAAGTTGAGACTGTTTTGCCTGTGACAAGGTATTTGGTGACTGCTTGCCTTTATCTTGACCTACAAGGCTTTTATCATATTGTTTGTCCCCCTTTCCAGTCAAGGAGGGAAATGATACAGCAGTTTGGTGGGCATCTGTTGGCCAACCAAGGTTAACCCACTCCAGACAGAAAGAGGAAGCTTAATAAAGAAACTTAAATGTTAGGGTATCTAGTTTAAAATTAGAAATATTTTTTGTGTGTCAAAGATGTTTTTCATATATTAAAATTTAGCCAAATATTAGATAAAAACGGATAGAATTCATAGCATTGGTGTGAGATGTGCTTCTACCGCAAGATCGTGCTGTTGTTTACTGTGCCTTGCTTTCCTATTAAACCTACTTCAGAAATTGCTTCTGCTCATGAGGTAGGAAGACCTATGCCATGAGAATGCCTGTCCCTACTTTTGAATAAAATGTGATGTGACTTCCATTTTCTGCTGAACTCAGTGTTGGCAATACATGTTAGCTTTGCTCAGAGCATGCCTAGTCAATGGGGCCCATGTGGGAATGTAGCACTATCAATTCCTAAACCACGAACCTATAAAGCTCTATGAAGAAGGCAGTTGCATCAATTGGTACAGTATAATTTTTGCTGATTCCGAGCTTTGACACCTAGCAAGACTGTTACTCAGGAACACCTGACCTGCTTAGTGCCACAGGAGATTGTAGGTAACTATGCTCTGATCAGGAAACTTAGTTGCTGAGTTTGTATCTTAATCTGTGCATTTGCCTCTTCCACAAAGAGTCCTAATAAAGAACTAGTGGTGTCTCTGTAGAATTTCATACTAGGTGAAGGATGAATTCCCACTATATCCCATGTATCAGGATGCATTAGATGTTTCAAGCTTCTGATATTTTACTATCCACAGCCAGAAGCAGACACTACTCTTTCCCAGAGCTCCTCTTAAGGTTACAAATTTCAATTCCATTTCCAGTGCCTTTATTTAATATTAAGTGTTAAAACTTTTCTTTGCAGCTCTTCTAAATATGTGGAAGGAAGCTAAATTCAATGGATCAATTATTATCAAATTCATCATTCAGTTCTTTCTATTACCTGATTGAACAATTGTCAGTAACAGTTTTGTTATTGTCTGAATTCCTGTCCGAGTTTTTTGTTACTGTCTAAGTTTCAGGGGATGATGACTCTAATATGGCTGTATACAGCTTCTAAGTAGGGAAAGAAGTTAAAGAGAATTCTGCACAGTGTATACAAGTAATCCAGCTGGGTGATTTTTCAGTCTGCCTGATTTGATTACCTTTATTACTAGCTCCTCCACAAAAAAAAAAAAAAAAACCAAACAAAAAAGAATTCAGCTTGTCTTTTTGTGGATTCAGGTATGCAGGCATCTGATGGCTGGGCAGAATACCTTCATTTCAAGGTTTGTAATATTGAACTGTGATTTTATGGAGACTCACAGAAACACAACAACTATCTGATTGTGGGTTCTGGAGCGATTAGTGTGGATTTGCCTTAATCTGCTTCTGATGAGAAAGATGTAGATGCACATTTACTTGTCTCTGTCTTTGCGTCTATGTAGAATAGGATTTTTTTTCACTTTTCCCCTGGTGCATCATATCTCTGCTTGGTGTATCTAATTGAATTTTCTATTTCAGAGGATTGGAGCTTTGCCAGTCTTCTAGGGTCTGCCTGAAGCTTTTTATAGAGCTCTCTTTCCTGGTCCCTTTGCTTTCTTTGTGAGTCTTTTCCTATTGTCAGATTTTTTGTAGTTTTTTAAGTAGTTTTTTATTTAATTTTTGTCTTGTTTAAGCAGGAGATGAAAGGAACTTCTTCCTTCAGGTTGCTGCTTTGGTAAGCTTTCCAGCATAGGAGAGTGGTTTCCTAGTTTTTCTCAGAGTGACAGATAAAGACTAGATCAAGGGCCTGCTCTGTTGATGTTGCAGGGAAGTCACAGCTAATTAAAGAGAAGTTGAAGATGTACTAATGTGTGACATAAACAAATTCAAAAGCATTTAAAGCAGTTTATAGTACTGTTACTGTGATGAGGTTACAGGTTTTTACACAGAATCTGGCTTATGGCCTCAGTAAGGGCTAGAAAATTTTGAAGACTTTCTAGGAAGTCTTAGTAAAGGGAAGGCTGCTGAGGTTACTAAGGATGAAAAGAAAGTTGGTTTTGGTGTTTTCCTTCAATAAGTCCCTGCTAGGATTTCCAGAAGGGCTATGTTCCAACATGTATAATATATCTCTCCCTAGGACCACCACATGTTTTGATCACTATACACAGGGAAAGCAAACGTGAACAAATGAAAGAAAAAAAAATTCAGAAACTAATTTTGCTTTCTTTGCAGATAAAAATATGGGTTTAAGTGCATCCATGTTCATCCAGGATTTTCAATAACTTCATAATCTTAACTGAATTTTTACTCAGGTTTTAATGAGTGTAATAAAATCAACTTAATCTGAGGTCACAGGAGGAATGAGGGAAGCTTTTCTCCAATTAAATTGCATTATAACTTTATTTGACCTAGTTCATAGTTCAGTACTGACAAGTGAAAGCTAAAATAAAAGTAGCATTTTAAATCTTATACACATGCTTAATAATGTGAGTCTAAAGAAATTACACTGTACCAGCTATATTATTTTTCTTGAAGGTAGATAAGGAAAAAAAAAAGAAGTTAAACTGTAAGTGCATAAAACCTATGCAGCATACAGTGTGTTTTAATAGGTTAATGGAAAAGACGGCATTAACTGATCAGAAATCAATATTATAAGAAGCTGCAAAAATGAGGGGCTTTTGTATTTTTTGCAAAATCAGTCGCTGTTCTATCTGCTGTTAAATTAATTTTAGAATTTATTTAGTCATGGCATGAGGCTGTTTGATCAAAGCACTGATGCAAAAGCATTCTGTGGTGTGCCACAGGCCTTTTGCATCATAACTTTCCTGCCTTTTGTCAAGAATCTTGCCCTCTAATGTCAACAGTTCATGCTTTCCTCATCTGCGAGAACATCTCTCTTCTGTACATTCATTCACTTAGGTTCAGTTCTTTATTTGTGCAGAAAGATTTTTCTTCCCTAAGATGTTGTTTCAGAACTTAATGGCCAGACATACATCTTTAGGTTATAGATACATATAATACTACTTTTGATTTGCCAATATGAACAGCCAGAATCATCCAGAACAGAAATTGCCTGCTTAATAATTTGTACACCCTTATAATTCCAGCTAGAGTCAAGTATTAGATTTTCTCAAGTACTGGAAGAAAACCTCCTTAAAGAGAACAACTTATGAAAGTATGAAGGATGGGATAATATATTATGCTACGTCCATACACAGTTATTAGAATACAGGTATGATAAATCTGGGCTGCCATTATGAACAGATTGAGAGTGGCCCTGCCGAGAAATATTTGGGTGTGCTAGTGGATGAGAGGCAGTGTGCACTTGCAGCCCAGAAAGCCAGTGGTATCCTGGGCTGTACCACAAGAACCATGGCCAGCAGGTCACGGAAGGTGTTTCTGCTGCTCTATTTCTCTCAGGTGAGAACCAAGCTGGAGTACTGTGTCCAGCTCTGTGGTCCAGAAGATGGCCACTAAGTTAGAGGGATGGAGTTCCTCTACTATGAAGAAAGGCTGGGACAATTGGGATTGTTCAACCTGGAAAAGAAAAGGCTTCAGAGTGACCTAATTTCTGCCTTCCAGCACCTGAAGAGAGCCCACAAGAAAGATGGACAGGGACAAGTACATGTAGTGACAGGACAAGGTGGAATGACTTTAAACTGAAAGGAAGTATGTTCAGATTAGGAAAAAATCCTTTATTGTGAGAGTGGTTGAGGCACTGGAACATGTTGTCCAGAGAAGCTGTGGATGTCCCCATCCCTGGAAGTGTTGAAGACCAGGTTGGACAGAACTCTTAGCAACCTGTTCTAGTGAAAGGTGTCCCTGCCCACAGCAGGTGAGTTGGAACTAGATGATCTTTAAGGTCTCTTCCAACCCAGACCATTCCATAATTCTATGTTTCTATGTCGTGTCTTTATTGCAAGAAGAATATCACACTAACCTTTTTAGTATGCAGACTGCTGAACTTCTGACCTGAGCCAGGAACAAAAAGCTGGAGGAATTATTTACCAAACATAAAAAGCATTTTAGGAGAAAAGATTTTAAAGTAATTTTGTGGACCATATTTATACTGTAATTCATTTAGTAAATATCCACAAATATTGTATGAAATTCTTCTCAGAATTTTTTTTACACTTCATCTAATAACAGAGTGAACCTCTTCACTGATCTCTGTTAAATTCACACCTTCACAAATTCATATTAAAACCTGCTTTTTGCCAAAAACTTCGATGGTGATTCTTTAAGTGGCCTAACCACTCACTCACACGGGATGCCAGGTGAAATACTCAGGGCACCAGATGAGAATTGAAAAGCAACTGAATGGCACCTTGAAAACTGACCAGCCCTAAAAGCTGAATTCCTCTGAATTCCTTCCCATAGCTTTGGCTTGTTCCAAATAAAACATGGGTGTTTTATTTCCAGCATACTTATCTTGCTGACAAGACATCCAGTATTGTGCCTTAGGTTTACTGGCTATTCCTGTCTATCCAGGGTATACATGCAATCAAGGAAGGAGCAGAGCGGATCAAAGCAAACAGGAAAAAGCAGAATTCCTTAGATAATGTGATTAATGCATTCTTGCATCCAGCATAAGAAGAAAAATATACAAGATCTACTGTAGATGATAGCAGCTAATGGGCAAACTCCACATGTTCATTTGGAGTTTGACTTCAAAAACCTTGCTTTTCAGGTCTTGGGGATTTATAAGTATCTACAAATAGTGTTGCTTTAAGATAAGATATGATGCATTATTTTGGCAGTGCTTTTTTTTGTTTGTGTGTTTGTGTGTGTGTGTGTAAAATCTTGTATTGTCTTTTGTCCAGAAGATAAATTTCCTTTAGCATGTCTAAGTAAATGGGAGGTGTATGGGGCTGATCTCTTGTGCAGGGAAGATGTCTATATGGGCAGGAAAGTAACAAATACAGATCTGCAGAACTAGGCTAAAAAAGACCCAGCAACAGAAAGAAGACAAAAATCAAGATTTGTCGAACATATTTTCCCCCTACAGATCAACAAAGTACATGGCAATAGTCATGGATCTTGAATGAAATAATCTGCCAGAGCCTTAAGTACAGTGTGGCCTTGGTGGTTCTTCTACATGCGAGAACTGTGGGCAACAGGCCCTGGTTGAGGCTGTTGTTTCAGAAAAAGTTCCTGCTCACAGCTTTCTGCCATCTGGTGCCCTTTGCTCTGTGGAGAACAACAAACATGCAGGACCAACCTTGAGCCTGACAAAGAGCAAATACCACTTTGTTTTCAGATGCCTGCAGACCATTTTCACTAGTGAAGCTAAAGAACAGCTGAAACAGTAATTGACAAAGTTCTGGAGTCAATGGTCCCAGTGGATGACTTCATCTGCCATGGCATCATGCAATAGGTGTGATCACTGCTGGCACAGTGGAGACAACATAGAAGTGCCTACACTGATGTTTCTACAGGGTTCATGGAAAAGACAGGGTTGATAATAGCTATACTGCCAACTTGGGAAAGACAGTGATAATAAGATAAATTTGAAGTTGGGAAATCCTTTTCAATAGGGCATATATTTGTCTTCGTATAGTCTTTGGCTGGATAAGACTTGTGGAAATAAAAGCATCAGAAACCTGGCACAAATATTATCGACACCAGTTAAGATGTCATGCTGATCCCCAAAGGCTTGAAATCTAAGAAGAAAATATCCTTTCTTATTGTACAATCATAACAAAATGATGGGAAGAAAAAGATAAAACTGAGATAGGCAAAGAGAGGAATGTCCTTAGATTTCACCTGTCTCTACCGCAACAAACACGTGTAGAACATTGTGGGCAGCACTACCCAAATTATCTCATTAATTATCGTATTAGCAGTGGCTAACTGACTAGAAGTATAGTTAGGTGAGGTAGGAATTAAATTTTTCTGCTTTAAATGAACCATGGAAAACAACATTTTTCATTCATGTTTGTAATCTTCTTGCCAGTTAATATATACCTTCAAAAACATAGTTTTTCCTATCAGAAAAAAAATAGAGTTGAGTTTATGTGATTAAGGACTGCTCTCTGTAAACACCAGGTGGGAAGAAGCACAATGGCAGACAGGGAAACCCCAATAACCCAGTAATAGACACAATTCTTCTTACTGACATTCTTCCAAGCAGATCTCTGAACAGCCAAAATCCATCTCCTTACATTTAAGATTGTGTAATGGTTTGGGCCAAATATGTTCAGAGGGATAAATATTCTCTGATAAAAAGCAGGCCACAGTTACCCTCTCCCACCAGGTTCAAGAAAAGAAATATTTCCTCAAAGGAAAGTGAAAGAAAAATACAAAACTATTTATTTAACAAACACACAAGAAAATAATAATAATGCTAAATAATAAATAATGAAGTCTCTCACTGTGGAGAGAGAAAACCTGGAAGATTCAGAGTTCTTCTGTTGGTATGGTCTCCCTCTCCCCCTTTGCAGGTGAGCCGATGTGGGGGCTCACCCCCCAGGCCAGGCCAGTGGAAAAGGTCCCCAGTGAGGTCTCGATGTTCTGGTGTCTTGAGTTTGTTCCTCTCCAAAGAAAAGAACCAGATGAGAGAGCTGCCTGGAAAAGCCAGCCAAGACTGCTTTCCCTCCCCGAAGAAACAAAACAGAGCAAAACCATGTCCGTGAGACGCAAGACTGCTTTGAAAAAGTTCTTTTGACTGTGTTTTTTTTTCCTCTCTGCTCTTGAGCTCAGTTTAAAGGCACAAAATTCTTTTTTTTTTCTGGTATAGAGTAGGCGATATGGGATATACCATAAAGTCACCCCAAGACAGACTGATATTCTTCTTTTTGCCTTATTCCCTCCTTTCAAAATACTCAGCTCCACTATGTTATGATCACTGCTATGTACACTGCCACTCACCTTCACATCCCTGAACAGTTTTCTTCATTTGTAAGGATGAGGTTCAGCAGCAAGTCTTCCTTTGTCATCTCCTCTATCACCTGTTTTGGGAACTTGCCCTCAATGTACACTAGAAATCTAGATTGCTTGTGCCCTGGTGTCTTGTCCTTTGAGCAGGTATTAGAGCCTAGAAACGGGCTTCTCCCAGTTGTCTGAAGGAATCTTCATCCACTTCTTTCTGCCCAGGCAGTCTGTAGCAGACACACAGACCCTGGTTTGCCCTTTATTTCCCACCCCTAAACCTCAGATGGTTCATCATGTGCCTTTGGGCAAAGGTCCATGCATTCCCACTGGTTTCTCACATGAAGGGCAACTTCCTTCCTTGTCCTCCTGGCCTCTCCTTTCTACAAGTATCATACCCATCCATGGTAGCACTCCAACAATGTGAGCTATATTACTCCATCTCCATGGTCACAAGAGAGATTTGGATTGGTTAAATAGATGGGCAGAGTCCAACAGGATGGAGTTCAATAAGTCTAAGTGTCATGTTCTGCATTTTGGCCACAAAAATCTCCAGCAACGCAACAAGCTGGGGACAGTGTGGCTGGACTGTGCCCAGGCAGAAAGGGACCTGGGGGTACTGGTTGGCAGCCCTTTGAATATGAGACAGCAGTGCGCCTTGGTAGCTGAGAAGGCCAACGGCATCCTGGCCAGTATTAGGAATTGTATGACAAGTAGGAATAGGGAGGTCATCATTCCCCTGTACCCAGCACTGGTGAGGCCACATCTCAAGTATTCTGGGCCCCTCAGTTTAGGAGGGATGTTGAGATACTAGAATGTGTCCAGAGGAAGGTGATGAGGTTGGTAAGAGGCTCGGAGCACAGGCTCTATGAGGAAAGATTGAAGGAGCTAGGGTTGTTCAGTCTGGAGAAAAGGAGACTTAGAGGAGACCTTATTGCTCTCTACAGCTTCCTGAAAGGAGGTTGTAGACAGGTGGAGGTTGGTCTCTTTCACCAGGTGGCAACTGGTAGAACTAGAGGGCATTGTCTCAAGCTGTGCCAGGGTAGGTACAGGTTAGATATCAGAAAAAAGTTTTTTACAGAAAGAATAATAAACTATTGGAACGACCTGCCCAGGGAGGTGGTGGAATCCCCAACACTGGATGTGTTCAAAAAAAGACTGGACATCGTACTTGGTGCCCTCATCTAGTTATGGTGTTAGGGTATGGGTTGGACCTGATGATCTCGGAGGTCCCTTCCAACCCAGTTATTCTGTGAATCTGTCAATCTGTGAAATGATAGCCCTACCACAGCACTCTGACACCTGATTCCTCACATTTGTTCCCCATGCTGCATGCATCGGTGTACACACACTCCAGAGAGGTACCCAATCCTGTTTCTCAAAAAATGTAGAATCCAGATGACCCCACCCTGACAAAATAACCATAATGGATTGTGTTTACTCTTTTGAATGTGTTTTTAAAAGGAATTTCTCAATTATAGAACTGTCTACGGAGGCTTAATTATCTCTCTCTTTTAATTTTTTTCTCAACTCAGAATTCCTAGGATAGCAGAACAATGTTTTTAAGGAAAATTTTAGGGAAATGCAGCATATTCATGCAGCATGTTCATATATTAAAGAATTAATTTGTTTTATTTTCGGTGGACTAATTAACAAATATGTTTTTTATGCCAGACATAATTTAAACTACAGATTACTAGGATGAAAAAAAACAAACAAACCACCTAAATGTCCATTTATATGCTGAAAGAAGCTGTGAAAGAAGTTTCATCAAAGTCTGCTTGATAATTTTAGATTGAAGAATAATTTAATTCATTGAATTTATTTTATATACACATGGGTTGCCTTTTTCTTTTCTTATGAAGGATAATAGAAAATTCTCTGTATGAAGAAAGAGATTCAAGTACAAATGGACAGCTACTTCTTGATGTGCTGAATTTCTTTTTCCTTTACCTAAGTGTTGTGGTTTTAAGTAGCCAGAGTTTTTTATTAGCTGGGGGGGCTATGAGAGAGGCTTCTTTAAGAAGCTGCTTGAAATTTCTTAGCTCCAAGCTAGCCAAGGTCAGTTGGTAACGCCTCTGTGATAACATATTTAAGAAGAAGAAAAAAAAGCAAGGCTGAACATCATGGCCTCTTAAGAGAGAGGAGAATGAGAAGTTTGATTAACACTGAGGTCGGAGGGAAGGAGAAAGAGAAGATGCCTTAAACACTGAAATAGGGCCCCAGCAACCTGTGGGAGATCATAGGAGTGAAGATTCACCTGCACGCTCATGGAAAGACTGAAGATTTCACTCTGGAGCAGATAAGTGCTGGAAAAGAGAGGCTGCGATCCTGTGGGATCTTTGATGTCTACGTTAGGAGCAGGGGGGCCTGAGGGAGTCCTGTGGGCCATGGGAAGAAGAGACCTGCGCTGGAGAGGACCAGTGGCCTGGGGAGACCCACGCTGAAGCAGCCAAGCAGCACCTGAATAACTGCACCTATGGTAAAGTGACTTACGTGACAACAATACTTGAAAAGCTGTTGTCAGTATAATCCACAAATTTTTGTGGAGAAGACCCCATGAGGAAAGCTGGAGTGGGACACTCTCTTTTCTGAGCAGCAGCAGAGACAACATTCAGCTGTAACCCCCCCACTCCTGTCTACTCATGCTGCTGAGGGAAGGAAAAAGATCTTAAAAGGGAGGGGTGGAGAGAGAAAGGTGTGTGTAACATCTATCAAACTTGTCACTCTTAAACTCTTAAGCTCTGATTTTAGTAGTAGTAGTAGTGAATACTTAATATTGTAAGTTAGAGCCTGTTTTGCTTGTGAAATAGTTAATAAACAGTTGCTTGTAATCTTTATCACAAAAGTCGAGGTGGGTTTTTTTTCCTTCTCTGAGAAATTTTGGACCTCTGTGTGTGCTCTCGGCATTTAGTCGGAGTCAAACCATAACATTAAGCTCATAACTCAATAAAATTTAGTTACACTTTTTTCATCTATAATATGTATGAAATGCTTTTTTTTTAAAAAAGGATAGTTTACAACTTCAATAAGTTAATTTCATTTTTTTCTGGTCAAGAAATAAATCAGAAGTGGTAGACAGTTGATTGCAATGTATCATTAAAACATAAAACCTTTAAATTCATATAGTTTCAAATAACAATTTTACATTTAATATATTAGCAATAACACATGGAAAAATAAATTGATGTCAGAACCAAAATTCACATGGTATTAATCCAGAAAACATATGTATAGTTTAGAATATCTCTACTTTTGTAGATGAATAGTGAGTTTCACTAAGAATTACATTTGTCATAATTGATAGGATGCATTTCTATGTGTAAAGTGAATTTTGACTACTGGGATTTTCAAAGTCAGACACAAATCATATACTGAATTTCTACTCGTGTCACAAATGAGATTTATTTCTTGTTACCTATGTAACTTACTTAATTAGGAAAAAAATTTTCTGGAGCCTTGAGTTTTATGTCTTACTTATTAAGTAGCCTTACATGAAAAAAGTTTCAATATGTTATGAAGAAGATCTCCAGCAGACATTACTGAAGCTCCAACTGTATTGCAATGCCACGGAAGGTCTCAGAGACGTTGAGGAATTCTTTAAAAATTCTTTCTATTATACCACTCTCCTATTATGGTTTGGTTTTTTAGTTTGTTTTCTTTTTCCTTTTAAAATTTCCTGCATAGGTAAACTGGAGAAATACACAATGAATTAATTGGATAATTTATGTAGACTTAATTCACATCTATATAAAGAATTAAATGGATTAAAAATACAGACTGCTTTGTTTGATAGGACCATCAAAGCCATTTTCTCAGTTGAAATCTGAAGATACAATAACCATATTCTAGAGACATCATCAAAATATGAATGGAAATTGCCATGTTGTTTTCCTGTGTTTAAAGTTAAACTTATTCCCATCTCATAAATTCATCAGAATTCCCTATGCCTGTCAATTTGAATGATACTATCCTCTATTAAAACTTCTCTGTTAGTCTCTAATTTGCCGTTATATTATATTTAACTCTCAATAAGTTTCTATACTTTCACAGTATTGATGTATCTTATTTCTTTACTATATTCAGATTTTCATCTGTATCCGAAAAACAAAACTATTTTATGTCATTTTCCTGATGTAAGTCATTTGAGTGATTCCAGCTTTATCACCTGCATCCACACCATCTTGGTGTATAGTTAAGTTTTTCATAAAGTGTATATTTCTGGATTCTGCTAGCAGTGAACTAAGAGAAGCATCACTTTCTTCCCCAATCCCTCACTGCTTGTCTTTCCAGATATTGTTCCTTCTTTAATATCTGAGATGAATCTAGAGTACTCTAATTACTGCAGTCAATCTGTATTACTTGATTTAATGATGAAAAGAGGCTAGCCTGCATAACGATTTACTTCTGTGCAATTTCATATAAATCAACTGGTTTCAAAAGAAAAGATTTCTGCCTTACAGACAGCCATAAAGCAGTGTAATCCCAATATGTGAAATGGTCACAGAGCTATTATACGAGGTGGGGGAAAAAAAAAAAAGGATAAAGAAAAAACCCTTGAACATTTAGACTTAATTTCCAGAGAAGGCTGAGTTTACAGAACAGAACTTCAAGATGATGTTTCATACAACAATGAACTGCCACAGAAATCAATTATTGCTTAGAAGTTTACATGCAAACTTAGAGACAAAAACAGATTTGTCTTTGTAGTGCTCAGCTATTTCTCAGAAACACTAAAGTCAGCAGAATATAAGATAGAAACCCTACAGTACTGATTACTTATAAATAAATAAATATATAAATAAAACTTTCCATAGAAATGGAAATATTTTGTTCAATGTTGAACATATTGATAAATATTAAACTGGACTTAAATTATGTAGAATTTTCAACTAGCCAAATTAACAATACTATTTATTTATAGGACGATGATGGATAATAGAACACTGCTAGTTTTGGTAAGATGTGGTCATTTTTACTGGGATCAAGTTAATTTTTTCCTTAGTATCTAGTATGAGGCTGCATTTTGGATCTGTGCTGGTAAAAGTGTTCATAATACAGTGATGTCTTTAATTATTGTTGTGTAGGGTTCACACAGAATCCAAGGTCTTTTCTTCACTCCGCTTCACCAGAAAGCAGGCTATGAATGCATAACGATCTGAGAATTGACACAGCTGGAACAGCTGATCCCAACTGACCAAACACATATTGCAGACCAAATGGCACCAAGTTCGACACATAAAGGTAGAGTAAGAAGAAGGAAGAAGGGGATGTTCAGAGTGATGATGTTTTGTCTTCCCAAGTCACTGTTAATGCACAATCAAGCCCTGCTTTCCTGGAAATGGCTTACCCATGGGAAGTGGTGAATTAATTCTTGGTTTTACTTTACTTTTGTGCTCGGCTTTTGCTTTGCTTTTTAAACAGTCTTTATGTCAACACATGAGTTTTCCCACTTTTTGCCTTCCAGTTCTCTTCACTGTGATGGGAGTGCAGTGGGGAATAAGTGAGAGGCTGTGTGGGGGTTAGTTGCAAGGTGAAGATACTGATTTGGAAATAGAGGGTT
>WEIV01000915.1:3805-36295 GCA_013390005.1 Calyptomena viridis
TACCAAATGACAGCAAACTATATCTTAAGTACTGAACACAAGCCATCTTATGGAATTACATGCCCTTTGTGTAAACCCAAGAAAGCCTTTGTAATGGCACAAATATACAAGATGGGAGATCTTTACTGTAATTTTTTCAGTCACTTAAATTTTTTTGCTGAAAATTTTGTGAATATATTTTATTCTTGAAAATGGCTGTTTGGTATAATGAAGTAGTTTTCTTACACAAGTAAAAGAAGTACTTTATTGTTCTTGAAAATATAAAAATATCAAAATAATTTCGTACAGGAACTGGTGGGAGAGCAGATTGTTTTGAAGGATAAGAAGGTATGTTCTCAGTTGTGATTTTCTTGCTCTGTGTGCTCAGTTGTGTATCTACAATAGGTGCTGTTTCCAGTGGAGCAGGGAGGGTAAGAGTAAGGTAGAGATGGTGCAGGGCTCTTTCTGGATCTCCATAAAAGGCCCAACAATGATCCACTGGAAAAAATAAGCACTTTTTTAAGGTAGAATAAAAAGAGGGGTAGAGATAATGAGTAAATCTTTTGTCCCTTCAGATTATGAGAACCCCACATACGTGCAGCATAGGCCAGAGCCCAGATGAGTTTTGTCACAGCATGCTGCACACATCCCAAACATGGACAGGTTTCCCTTGAGGGTCTAGAAAAGAGAAAAAATAGCTCCTTGAATACACTTAGATCTCCCATTCTAAGAAAACACTAAAGGGTGTTGCTACCTTTTACAGTTTTTCCTTTAAAGTATTCTACAGAGTAGAACTTGTGCCTATATATGTTATATGCTCTCAGCTCTCAGTGAAATATTCCAGAAAAAAGTGCTAATGATGAAAGGAGAAATGTTGCAAATGCAGTCAGTTTATTTTTAAAAAAAAATAAATGAAAGGAAAAAAGAAGAAGATTAAAAAATACAATACCACTGTAGTCAGTAATATACACATATGACCTTTTAATGTCTGGTCCCTCTCCTCAAAAAGTGATATGAATGGGGAAATGCCCTTGTAAATGGTGTGCCTCATATAAACACTGTTTATGAATACCAAGGTGAATGTGCCTTCAGATATATCTCAAGAGACTTATATATGAGAAAAACAGCAAGTGAGGAAAGAAATGCTTAAAGAAAGAAAAAACAGTCCTACCAGACTCACTGTCTGCTTTGCTTGGAGGAAAGACATAAATATTGTTTGCCACATAACACTGAAAAATGTGTGATGAATGTAGCAACTGTAAAACTTCATTGTTCCTTCAGCTAAAACAAACAGAATGTGTAATTAGTTGGCTGCTTCTGCCTAATCCTAAATCCCAAGAAGATTACATGCTATTTGAATCATTGTCTACCTGGGTTTTTTTCACAGGCATATTTCAGTTGTTTCAAATCGTCTCCATGTTTGCATGCACCAAACGTCTGCAAAGTAAAAAAAAACCAGTTAACACTGTCCTGACGTGGTGCACTTGGTTAAAGTGCAGCTTCCTGCTTGTATTGTATTGACTTAAAACCATACCAGTGATTTCCACATGTTTATAGTATTTTTTTCACGGCCTTCAACCTTGTGTATTTGGTTTTATAGATGAATCTCAGTACTAATTTTATTCTGTGGGTTTGGGCTTTTTTATTCCTGCTTGATCAGGCAGTTAATCCATTTTAATTTTTATCTTCTGAAGTAAAATTCACTTCCAGTTAACTGTAGTACACAAGGTTAAATTGTTTCATTTTTATATTTGTAAGGTCAAATTGAATAAAAAAAACTTTCTGTGGATGCACAATAAATTATTGATTTTATTTCTGTCAGAATGAGAGGAAGTTTTTGTTAGAATTAATATAATGTGAAGTCTTGATTTAACTAGAAGAACTCTTGAATGAGAAAATCCTTACAGATTTTACTTGGGTTTTTTTTCATTTTAGATAAAACTTCATGAAAGTCCATTTTCCTTTCCTGCACCATCTTGTCCAAGTTTAACTGTTGTGTATTTTAATGATTAGTCAGATGTTGGCTGCTGCAGAAAAGCCCAAGGTAGTTGACTGGCCTTTCATAAACCTCATGCAGAGAATATTTGAACACACTGTTTTCACAAATTCAGTGTCATGGAAGAGGAAGTTCGTTGAAGTCATCTATCAAATGTCAAATATTCAGGTCAAAGCAGTAGTTCTGAGTTTGGTCATGGCTGTCTGAAAACCTCAGCTAAATGTCACTGTGGAGTTGCAGGTCACTGTAGAGGACACATGCAGTAGTCCCACAATTTCCATTCATTTCTACAGGAAGAAAATCTTGGATGGAAAATATGGAAAAGTCCATCAAAACTAGTCAAGTTCATTTCTGTAGAACTGGTGTTAAATAAGCCTCATCCTGGGTGGGCCACAGTGCCTTGTTCGTTCTGGAAAGTTCTGTGGATAAAGATGACTTCAAAGTTCATAGACAGTCTGTATGCAGAGGAAATGTCCTTTATTAGGCAAATTGCTTCTGTTAAAAAAAATCTCTGTTGAAAACTTCTCTATTTCTCCAAACTGTACCAGGTAATATCAATTTATTTTTAAAAAAACGGTTTACCCTATGAATTTTTCTGTATCCTTACATCATTATGGATACACTACAACTATTTTAAAATCAACAAAAGGATAAGTTATTTCTATCCATTTTATTTGTGTTCTGAGTCATCTTGGATTTCCTGAGCTATGCTATAGCTTGGGATGTCAGAATTGAGTTTTAGAGGAACAAGGAGGATTCTGATTCCTATCTTGCTACTTTCTTATGAAGTACTAAAGTACAACATGTACAATCAACTTCAAAATATTTTGTAGCTTTTTTCCTTTGATTTCTTTTTGTAGTAGTGAAAGAGGGAACTGTGGTGCACTTGTGCCTGACAAGGAGGGAGAGAACACTGTGTGTGTTGTGCAAGGCTGAAGTTGGGCAGTGGGTCAGGCAGTTAAGAAAAAGGTGGCATAACTGGAGGGAAACATGAAGAATCAAATGGAAACAGAAACACTAACCAAAGGAAGCATGTTAATTTAGTATTTTCTCAGAGGGATATTTAGATTATATTTATTTGATTAGTATTGTGATTTATAGATGTAACTGGCAGTTTTTTCCTGACTAGAAGCAACTCTGTTGTTATACATAGCATCATAGAATTAAGCTGGTCCCAGATTTGCATATTATGAAGTTGTATGAGCTTATTCAAGCCAACAAAAAGAGATCTGTCTTGCTAGGCTAGAGCATTATTTCAGCTAATCTGTCTGCTTGTGTACAGTAATGTTTTGCATATGGTTCTAAGAGATATGTGCAGCTGGGTGGCATAGTTCTAAATTATTGGAATGATTCATGGCACTGGTTTCCGTGCAGTCACCTTTTTCTTCTTTAATAAATGAATGCAGCCTCAACTCAGTAGAAATCCAGGCTTTCTTTGCACTGTAGCACAAGTATTGTTTGTTCTTTATAGCAAAGATCAAAGGATATTTTTTTTAAATAGCAGCAGGAACCACAGATCATAATTCATTAAAATTACTTCCCCCCCCCTTTTTTAATCTTAGAACTATACTATTGTGGAGTATTTATTGTTTTATTGTGGAATATAGATGTCACTGACTGCAGTTATGTTGATTCAGTATGGCCTTTTGTATATGTTTTTCAGAACTACAAATGGTTGCATTTAATTAAAACACGCATTAGACCAGATTCTCCTTTTAATGGAAAAACTCATAATACAGGCAAGGAAGCCTTCCCATGTTTCTGTGTAGGGAACTTTCCTCCCAGGAAAATGTTTGAAGTGAGAAGGGTTGATATAATACACAGGTGGTATTCTAAAAGCTCGGAGGTACCAAAAATGCTTGCTTTGCTTTTAGCATCCTCCTTCTAGACTTCTCTAAAAATGCCTGTTTCCCCATGGGGTGGAGTCTGTCTGTGCCAAGGAAGAATCCCAGCTGCTGTGCTGACAGTGGCCTTGTCTTGGGGTCTGTTGAAGTGATAGGTGCAGGTAGTTGGTTATACCGTGGTGGGAGGCACACACAGGGCTGTGAAGCACAAATCACAGTGTTAAGTCAGCAATCAGCTTCCATATTTCCTTGTCTTTTGTCACCATATTCTGCCCTTGCTGGTTTCATTCCTGGGCGTTAGTAGGAGGAAGTATGAACAAGGGAGTAAAATCAAGAGCTTTGCCTGTAGCTCTGCTTGGCATTTATCAGCTGGTGGAAGCTGGAGGCTGAGCTGCTACTGAGCTCGTGGGGCTGATCCTGCCTTGGTGGCTGGAGGGTCAGCAAAGCTGTGTGTGTTGCAGGCAGAGCCAGCACCCAGAAGTGCTGCTCTTTGCTCCAGCTGCTTCTGCTTATGTTCCATATTTGTCATTCCCATATGCCTGCTGCAGCTGGGTGTCTCCCTCCTCTTCACCATGCACTCATAGCACGTGTTCAGTAAATCCCTGTGGGCCATCTAATTCCTGTGTTACAGGTAAGGAAGGAAAAAATTAAGCTTTCCTTCGTTTAAATTTAGGATGAATTTCTTGCTTTGAATCCAGTTTCCAAGTAATTTCTAGTAAACATTTTACTCCTCATGTTTTATTATTTCTCATCCAACCTCCTTATATTTTGACTTTTTGTGCTAAACCAGACATTTCTTCTGTCCAAACTCACCCTATTTTATTTTCAGAAGTTATGCTTAAGGAAGGAGTAAGAAAAATTATTTTCCTCCCGCAGGTTATTCCCATGCTTTAGTGCCAGTAATACCCTCCTACACTCCTGTTTTATGTGAAATTATCACGTTGGCATTGGGTCAAAGAAGACAGAAACTTTCAAACAGGAGGTGGGTGGTAGGGAATGCAGTTCCTAGTCTTCCCCCAGTTTGGAAATGATACTAGCATGTGCATTGAAGGATATGTGCAGGCCTAGAAAACAGGTCTGTTATTTAAATCATATTGAAAAATATGGAAACAACTTGGCTTGATTTACCTTTTCTCTTTCTTGGAGTAGAAACCACATGTTTTATCTTCAGTGTTCTCTTACACTTGCCAATTTCTGAAGCTGTAAAGGTGAACACTTAGGGTAAATACCTAGGACATTTGGTGTTTTAGTTTGGTTTCAAAAGAGACTTTTGAACAGATGGCATGAGAAATGTTTAAAATGGGTTGGAGGAGGGATTTGTACCTGAATATATGTAACAGAAATATATATGCCTTTTCCCCTTGATTCCACAAATAATACACAAAAGTGTGATTCTGCTAACATAGCTCAGTACTGCTCCATTTTTTTGTGTCCTTCACTCTTGGCAGAGAATGAGAGAGTGAGAATCTCACCATTCTGTCTGCTGGAGACTGAGAGTCTTCCTATGATTTCCATCACTTTCATGTACCTCACCTCAAAAACTTCCTCTTACACTGCTGGAGTACAGGATAAGAGCAAAGAGGAGGAAGAAGAGAGTGAGATAGACACATTGGGCCATTGGAAAGAAAGAGCCAGACTAGACAAAACTCTGCACTGGAAGATTGCTTTCAAAATGTACTGCTGGGCTTCAAGCAAACACATCCTGTCTGGACTGAAACTGAGGAGTCTGTAACCTTCATTGTGTCCCCAGCATTGGTCTCCTGAAGGAGAATTGAGTGAATTTCTTGCAATTCTTGCACCTTTGCTTCCCATAATAACAGTCTGTATTTGTTACTGTCTGAATCCATCAAAAAAAGAAAGGGGACCTTACTTTTTGTATCCTCCTCGGTTCTTGCAGGGGACAAGAAGGAAGCAAATGTGACCTCAGCTGTTCATCCCTGTTAACTTGGTCAGTTTTTTTTCTACTAACAGTAAAAAAATCAGGTAAATTCCATAGAATTTGGGGGATTTGGGTCCAGATAGTTCCAGGACTTTATGCATTTGTTTAAAATAGTAGCATTAGCACCCTGTATAGTGAGATTTTGAATGAAAGTGGTTTTTAATGGTGTGGTGGTGCCATGTTAGGAATCTTAATGAATATTTCTTAAAAGTTCGTTATTACATTGGCTTAGAGCTCGGACTACCTGTGGTTCCTCAGTGCTGTTCTGCTGCCCAAGGTGACATGAACCATGACAGCTGAGTCAGATTTACACATTTTATATTTTTGGGTCTTGCCCTGACTACAAAAAGTTACTGTCCTGAGGTCTTAACTCGGTTCAGCCCTGTTCTTTGTGAACAGATGTCAGCATGCAGAATGCTGTAGCAGTAGATACATCAAATGCAAGAGACTGGAATAATCATATCATAAAAATAATTTTTCTAAATAAAAAGGATTGATTGACTTGGTAAGAGAGGTGGTACTGGAACAGTCAAAGTCAGCCTTCCAGCACTGCAGGTAGGTTCAGAAAAAGAGAGTTTAATGAGAGAGTCAAATCTTGCCTTATTTTTATCATAGACTTTCAGGAATTATTTCGATAGTCAGCAGTGCTGAACTGCTGTAAAACAAGTCAAGGAACTATTGATGCTGTTCTTTTGTAACCTTCAGGCAAATGCAGTATAACTCTTACAACCTCATTTGCAGCTGTATGATACCATGATTCTTTTCTGAGGTGAAGAATACTATTGTTTTTAATTTGCGGCATCAGCAGGGGCAGTTGTTTAATAGGTGAAATTTGCAAATCATAATAACGTGCCTTTTTGCTACTGTTGTTTTTTGATTGTTATTTTGGTTGTCTGTATAATACAGGTCTGACAGTATAGCCAGCAGGAGCTCTCAATTAGCCTTGAGGTCAGGCATCTAGATGAAAAATCTTGACTCATTCCTCTATTGTTTCACCCCAATCTTTAAAGAGCCTTCCTTTCTCTTCTGTATTTAATACCTTGTTTCTTCTAGGGGCCATGTAAAGATAATCTTATTTTACAGCACCATCAAATTTGGTTCATTATACCCCTGAAAGACTTATTTGTTAGGGGTGCACATTATCGTTTTGTTAAGCTCTGTGCTTGAAAGTTAATTTTGTTTCTGTATTAAGCCAGTGAGAACTAGCCTTTCTACTGCTAAACTTCATTCTGAGGAAACTTTAAAAAGGTAGAAGTGGCTAATGGACATCTTAAGGCCTGCGTTTTGTATAATAAATAGGTGTAAAATAATTTTTCACACATCTCCAGTCTGGTGTGTCTCAATATGTTTGAGCCACCTGAGGTGGGGTTCTGCATCTGAGTTTCTGCTTACCCATTTAATGGGTAAAGTAGCTTTGGACTTTGTTTAGGATGTTTGTGTCTTTTTCTCCCCCCAGTTACCACCATCCTCATAGCACGAGGGAATATGATTCCATGTTTATGAGAGTGTATTTTCATGCTTTTGGCAAACCTAGAACACAGCATCACTGTGTTTTGTTTTTTTTAAAAAAGGTCTGAGAAAAGATGATCTCTTTCTTTAAAAATGCTTGACATATTTTAATTTAATACTAAAATATAAGCAGGGCATTTTGGCTGCTAATCAAGTGAATTAATTCTGGAGTGTATGAAGAAGGCACAGCAGATCTACTGTCATGGTGTCTATCTTTTGAAAGAAGAAATATTTCTAGAATACATCAGAAAGCAGCACAGATCTGTGAACATGACTGTACAGCTTTGTAGCTCTCTGTAGTTCGTTATTTCCTTATTCACACATGGAGAAAGTGAAGTGCAGGAGCTTGAAATTACTTTCTGAAGGGGGCAGTATTAAAGGAATTCCCCTGGCACATGAAGACTTTCTTGGACAAAAAACCACATTCCAACACAGCAGGATTTAAAGGAACTACACTGAGGGGACGAGTCCTTGTTTTGTGTATAGAAATGTGTTCTAATCACATCTTTGAGAGGCTTTTTTTCTATTATGTTAATTCTTTGCAATACAATGTTAATGACTGAAAAACTACATTTTTTTGACTCCCATGTGCTTTCTCAGTTGTTAGAAATTGGCACCTTTTTCATGTTTGGGTTTTGGGGGGTTTTTTTTGGCTTTTTTTTAGAGAGGGCGGGGGAAGGTTTTTCTTTGGGGTTTTTGTTTGGTTTTGTTTTAATAAAAGATGAAAAAAATTCTTATACTCTCAGGAAATAAGTGAATAAACAGTGTTCAAAATTTCTTATTTTATGAGAGTTACGGGAAGAATTCAAAATGTTATATATGAAATTGATTTGCTGTGATTCAAAGTCTAGAAGGACCAGGACGTTGCTAGTACCATTATTTTCATAAAATGATTCTCACATTTTTAAGAAAAACTGTTGAATTAATTTATTCTTCTCATATAAGGTCATCTAGACAGGTCTGTTAAATTTAATGGCTGTTTCATGATTAAGGGAGAGTAAGAAGTTCTTAATTGAGGAACAGATAAAAAGCAAACTAATTAACTCCGAATATATTTCTTTAGCAGCATCCAAACAGCCATTTCTAAGATGAACTTGGGTTACTCATCTTTTGAGCTTTTAATCGTATTTTAGATTGCATTTTTACACCATCTGTACTACAAAAATGACTGTAATTTCTGTCACAGTTGGAAGCATCAGTTAATAAATGTTTTCTATTTTGATCTAGAGAGGTGTTTGAATTGAGGGGAAAAATATTCTTAAACTAATTGAGTTAATTTACAGTAGATTGAGGGAGTGTAGTGGGAATGGTTAACTCGTATCCCTGCCTAGTCTTATTCCAACTATAAGCTTGCTCTTTTTTATTTAAATACTCTCCCAAATAAAACCCTTGCCCTAGCCCTCTGAGATCTTCTGTAAATTGCTGCATGTATTAGGAAACCACTGATATTGCATCCATGTTCTCTCACTCTATCTACAAAATATTTAGCAGTTTGAACCTTGCACAAGAACTAGATGTCTCAGAGCTCCATCCAGCCTGGCCTTGAACACTTCTGGGAATGGGGCATCTACAACTTCACTGGACACAGAGCAAAGAATTTTTTTCTGAGTATCTAATCTAAGTCTGCTCTCTTTCAGTTTGAATCCACTCCCCTTGTCCTGTCACTACATGCTCTTGTAAAAAGTCACTCCCCATCTTTGGTGTAGGCTCCCTTCAGGGACTGGAAGGCCACAGTTAGTTCACCCCCAAACCTTCTCTTTTCCAGGCTGCCCAATTCCTGTCCTCATAGGAGAGGTGCTCCATCCCTCTCATCATCCTGGGGGCCCCCTGGACTCACTCCAACAGGTCCATGTCCTTCCTGTGCCAAGGACCCCAGAGGTGGATGAAGTGTTCCAGGTGGGGGCTGAGGAGAGCAGAGCAGAGGGGCAGAAATCACCTCCCTCGACCTGCTGCTCCCACTGCTTGGGATGGAGCCCAGGATACAAAGGGCTTTCTGGGCTGCTGCTGTCTCATGTCCAGCCTCTCATCCACCTGGGCAGGGCTGTTCTCAACCCCTTCATCCCCCAGCCTGTATTTATACCAGGATTTGCCTTGACCCAGGTGCAGCACCTTGCACTTGGTCCTGTTAAACCTCAGGAGATTGCCATTGACCTGCTTCTAGAGCCTGTCCAGGTCCCTCTGGATGGTATCCTGTCCTTCAGGTATGTCAACCACACTGCTCAGCTTGGTGTCATCTGCAAACTTGCTGAGGGTGCACTTGATCCCTTTTTCTGCATCATTAATGAAGATGTTAAATACCAGTGGTCCAAGTACAGACCCCTGAGGGACACAGCTTGTCACTGATGTCCACTGGGACTCTGCACCATTGACCACTACCCTCTAGATGTGACCATCCAACCAATTCCTTATCCACTGAACAGTCCACCCATCAAATCCATCTCTTTCCAGAGATGGGTGTTGTGGGGGTCTGTCTCAAAGGCTTTACAGAAATCCAAGTAAATGACATGTGTAGCCCTTCCCTTTTCCACTGATGTAGTCACTCCATCACAGAAAGCCACTAGGTTGGTCAGGCAGGACTTGCATAGAGAATTTTACATGTATATGTGTAATCTGTGTTATATATAACATACACTAACTAGTAGCTAAGCATTCTTCAGGGTGATCTATGAATTTAATTTAATTTCTGTGACAGACATAGGGAATATGGATTCAAACAGGCAGGTAGTATTAAGATCACTTAAGCATATCAATATGTTGCTATCCCGATTTATTCATTCCTAAAATTAATAGATTTATGCTTTTGTGTCTTCTCATGTTATTTGCTTGTATGTATTTATTATTTCTATGTCCCACAGAGTTTAGTGGGAAGCTATGTGTTTCAGTGTAATATTATTGTTATTCTGAAGAGCAGATTTTTCCTGAATCCTGAATGGTGTCTGAAATATCTTGCAGTGAGACAGTGGAGTTGCTTTGTCTAGTAAGAAGTTCACACTTCCACAAGGATTTTTTTTCTTTTTTAGGGTTTTTTGCTTTGTCCAACTTACTAGTGTGTTCACAGTTCACAAACAGGTTAGCTAGGGAATACTGGTAATTATCCTGATACCTTGCCAGACCTTTACTGACATGGGATAAAGCAATGAATGTAGTGATGTTAAAATAGAAAATGAAGTTGTAAGAAAATTAAAAATCATTTGCATCTCCCAATCGATTTTATACTACATGTAATGTTTCTAGGAAAAAAGGAAAAGAGAGGACAGAAATATCTGGAGAAGTTGTTTGCAATGGTACATTTTAATTCTGGGTCTTGTTTTTATATTGCTGATCAAAGGACTCTTTCATGTAGCAGTAATTATTTTAAAATGTAGATAATTTTTTAAATTAGCAGATATGCCTATTACATTCTTAATGCATATTTGTATATATTTTATTCTTGCTTGGATGACTAACTGCTCTATTCTTTGGAGCAGAAGTGGTAAGGTTTTCTTAATGAAGAAAAACAGCCCAAGGTCATCTGCCAAAGCCATCTGACATTTTTCTTGTTCATAAATAAAAGAATTTGTGGCCATTAGGTAACTCATCTATGGTGAAGCCATTCAGTTATATTTCACATTTATAATTTTAGTCATCTTTGTTGCTCAGAACAATTTTTCTGTTTTATTTTTTAATCCTGCAGAACATTTAAGTGTTATTTTAAACCTGTGTGAGGCAGTGTACAAAGCCCACTATGAGGATTCTTGGTAACAGTCAGACCTTAAGGAAAAAATATTTTTTCATATTTAGACCTCCTCTGTACCACATGGAAAGAGACTTGACTCTTAAATACTCTGTTCACTTGACCACTAAGTGATGCCTTGCAGGTCCTTGGTAGCCCATAAGCACTACTTGGAAATCCTGGATTAAACTGAAAGGAAAGGAGAAGAATTGTAACATCTGTAACATGAAATTGAAGGCCCTGAAAAGTATTTATATTTCTTCATCCTTGTTCAGCTATAGTGAAGATGAGGCATTTAAGTAGCAGTTAAGCATGAGAGAAGATCCTTGGGAATATATTCCTGAGTCCACATTTTGGTGTTGCTAAACCTTTAGTTGATGCAGATATTGGTATTTGATGAATAAAAGATAAAACATACTGCATACTTATATCTGTTTCCAGAACATCTCTTCATCTTGATTCTTAATCAAGTCTGCTTCTTGATTATTCTAAGTAGTCACATAGCTGACTATTTTCTTTAGCTAGCTGCTAAAAAACCAGCTCTGTCTGAAAAGGCAGCTGGTTCCAGGAATGCAGCATCTGTTGTGACTACATCTACAGCCTCAATTTTCTTGTTGCTACTAAATCACAATTATCAAGTTTCCATATACTGATTTTACCATTAAAGTTGTTTTCTTTAACAGCAGTGGCAAGTTTTGTTGCCTCAGCTGTAAGTATGGTTTTATGTGAGTGTGTCAGAGCACTGAGGTGGAATCTAGAATATTTGCCAATGAATTTCCAGAAGGGCCAGCATGACTACTGTGCTGCAAATGAGTCTGCTGACTTAACAGCATTCCACTTAATTGCATAAATGTGAGAGATGTTAATTAATGCAGCGTTAATGGTGAGAAATCAAGTCTGCAAAAAGAAGACATTCCATAAGTATAGATTTTGTTATGAGGGAAATTATATTGTGCTTATGCTAATATACAAAATAGAAAGCACATAAACAGATTTGAAGTGAAGAACAACTGTGGTAATTTTTCCTGTAATAGATGTGTGTATGTGCTATGTGAGCATCAGAACTTCATAGAGAAAAGTGACCACAGGAATATTTTTGCAGATTTACAGGCTGGACAAAATGGGATCTTCACTCCAATCATGTCTCTGAAGCTTCCCACTGTTCTCAAATGATAATTTAGATTCTTTTTACTCTTGTTTTTTCTTGTGTACATTGCAAAAGTAAATCTCTGTTGTGTGCAGGTTAGTTGGAAAACTGGTTGTCACATTGAGCTGCTTTTACGTTCATTAACATGTTCAATTTGTAAAATAAACCACCAAGGAAAAATCTGTATGTGCATAGAGGTAACTTGTGTTTCCTGGGCTACTTACTCTCCAGCAGGTGCACCATTCCCAAACCACCTTAAAGGTGAGTATGTTTCTCTCATGAAAAAATGAAGTGAGTTATAGTGGCTGGTTAGTGCTTTCAGGGGTTGTTAATAAGTCTTGCAAGTTTTCAGAGTGTCTTTCTGTGCCACCAGATTTATTTTGAGACATACAAGTTAATCTTTTAAAGGCTGTATTTAACAGTAAAGCTGCAAGTTTGGAATATGTACTATGAGTTAACTCTTTTTAGGAATATTAAAGATACTAAATAGGGATGTTAATCACAAACTTAGAGATACATCACAGCAGTTATATACTTGTTAACGCCACTTTCATGAAGATTAAAAAAAAAAACCAAACAAAAAAAACCACCAGCATTTTAAAACTCTGCTGTTGACAGCATCAATTTCTATTGAAGGAATGCAGTGACATTTGTTAGTGCCACATTTTCCCTCCTTCATGAAAAAAAAAAAGCTGCATCTCCATATCCACACATCTCAGTTATTGATTTGTCAGTAACACAATGAGCACAGTGATGTCTCGTCACTTTTTCTTCTCTCCATTTTGTATATGGCTATATTAAAATTTTTTTTAATAGTATTTAATACCTTATATGTATGGGATTAAGGAGAAAATTTCTAGATTCTACTGATGATGGCTCTTTGTTTGTTTGGTTTGGAGTAGATTTTTTTTTTCAAGCATGTTTCAGGCCAGTGCTTCTGTCGCTTAAAGAATGAGCATATGACTGACAGGATACTATTTGGGAAGTGATGTGCAGTCTCAGAGTAATATGACATTTTATGAGCAGCTTGACTGTTTTCATTACTTGGATTTATACTTTTATTTCTGTGTGCTGAGGAATAAGTGAGCAAGGCAGCTGTGGGAAATAGAAAAGCTGTCAGGATGAAGTTGATAGGACAGCCTTGAAATTATGCCATTGTGTCTAATAAGACATTATGGCTGTTATCTTTAAACCCTTTAAATACAAAAATCTGATAGAGCAGTTTGGATCATTAGATTGGTCTTAGGTGGCTACAACTTTGGAAGATTTGTGTGATTTCAGCAAGAAGGTAAATGGTGATATAAATTAAATTAAATGCATGCATAAACAATTAAAACATAGTAAGTAATCTGTGGTGATTTACCTTACTCTTAATGGGAAAAACACATGGCTGCATTGAAGTAGCATTAAGGAGTTTGGACAAGAAAAGCTGCTTGTAGAAGAAATACAGCATTATAGTGTTTGACACACCAACTGCTTGTTTGGTTTTGTGTTTTTGTTTGTTTGGTTTTTTTAATTAGAAATTACTATAACATTGGTACAAATTGCAGTGCTTTTTCAGTAACAGATATCTTCTGATCAGTAAGAACTAAATTTAAAATAAATACTACCTTTCAGTTGCAGCAAGACCAACCAATGACTATTAACTGGGTCGCAGGATGTCCTTACTGACAAAGATGGGGTACAAATAGTTTACAAATCTCTTTCAGTGCTTTGAAAACTCTGGTAACTTTTTTGATGAAAGTATGCACAGACAGATTTTTAGTAGAGTACTTAATAAAAAATAAAAATAAAAGAAAAGCCTCGTACTTAACAAAAAGTAACATTTTCTGTACTTCAAATGAAAAACAAAATAATGATCAAAATAAATAGAAATCTAGTATCAAAAATTTTAAAAATACAGGATTTCTTGGTGAAATTTAACCTTGCTTGTTTGTAACTTATGGAGAAAGACATCTTATACAGAAAGTTGTTTCCATCTTCCTTGTCCATCAAGGCAAACATTGAAGTTGTTGGGTAGTGCTCTCTTCCTCCAAAATTTACCATATTGCAAGGAGACCCCAAAAACTGTTGTGGGGGCTCATATGAGGCTCCTTTCCCAAATGTATGTAGGTTGATGAGACAAGGGCACTAAAGCTTCTCCTGCAGTTTGAGTAGTGTAGAATTTTACTGACAACAGGGAGGGTGGCAAAGGTGAAACTTGCATCGTAAATCAGTCTGAATTTGTAATTAAGTACATGGTTCACATTATACTTACTTTCATCTCTTCACCTGCTAATGTATCACCCAACTTTCTCAAAACTTTACTCCACAGCAGATTGCTTTTCTCCCCTGCAGCACTTTTGAATACAGTATTCTGGCAAAAGATACCAGATGCATAAAGCAGGGTAATCACACAAAAGTTTTTTGTGTAATGGTGGCTGACAGTAGATCTGGGTCTAACAGACAACAGAGGGTATTTTTGTTTTCTTTGCTATGGTTAACTCTCCCATATCATACTCTCCCTTATCATACAGCTGTACCGGATGCCTGTAGTACAAAACTGGGGGAATACTCTCTCTGAGTGAAAATTAAATGAATTAAAATGAAATTTTAATTGCTCGCAAGCTGTTTTTATCATGGAGTTACAGCCGTTACAGATTTATTCAGAGAGATCAAAGAGCAGTCTAAACCTCTTAGCAAGATATATCTTCCACTCTCATTTAAGTCGATTGTGGGGCACTTCAGGTGCCAGCACAGTGAATGTCTCTCACTGGATGTGGAAAAAAGCATCCTGATCCTAAGAAAAATGATTAATGTAAAGCTGGCAGGTTAATCAAAGGAGAGCAATGAGTCATTACAATAACAGTTACAAATGACAAAGCAAGTAATTACAGTAACTAGTTACAGATCTGAAAGAGAAGTGGTTAAAGTAAGGGTCCTGCCAGCATGTGTAGAATATTGATAAGGGGTCATATTTGGGCAAGCATTCACATGCTCTGTGTGTGATGGGATGACATTTCTCTGCTCAGACCCTTGTATATCACAAACAAATTTCTAGTGTGGTATCTGATCGTGTCAAGGGATTTCTTAGGCTTTGAAGGACAGAATGCTATTATTTCAGTCAAAATTGGATGGGAAAAGGTAGAACATATTGAAGTACTGATACCTAATTAGCAGATAAACATCTCATCTCTGCAGTTGTCTGTAGAGGAAAGACCTGATTGATAGCAGTTATTAACACCTCCATGACTTGAAGATGAGTGCCTGGAAAGCTGTCTTTTTTTCCCCCAATGTGTCATTTAGTCCACTTTGACCCAGATTGTGCCTTGTTTACATCTTCTAGTGGAGTAACTCCCACAGCTCAGTTCTGTGTTTTTATAATGGTGGTTTCCAGGAAGAGAAGAAAATAATGACTTTGGGAGAAAGAAGGAAATAGATAATGTGGTTAGGAGTGTACAAAAACCTTTTGCAATGGCAGAGTTTTTGGCAGAGAATGGATGAAAAGATATCAGCAAGTGAAGGTAAAAGCAGATGATTTCTGATAAGAAAGAGTAACAGAAACAATATCCTAAAATGGAGGCCTGAGAATGGTACCAGGAGAACCAAATACAACAAATTTCTCATATGTACAGTGAATTTGGCCAAGAGAAACATGCCTTTTCTCTTTTGCTTCCCCAGGACATCTATATAAACGTCATATATAAACACAAACATACATTTCTTAGTGAGACTATGTTGTCATGCATTAAATTACTTGCTCAGAAACATTCAGGTTGCACAACTTCGTGGCTGCTTCTCATTAAAACTTGTTTCTTCAGGGCTGGTCAGTTGTTTAATCTGACAAGCACATGGACATTGTAGAGGTTCCAAATGCCAGACTACTTATGTAAGTAGTGTATAAGCCCAGGCAAAGTCATAAATGGCTGCCTGCATTTCACAACTTGGTTTGTTCTACCTCGCTTCTCCTGCATGTTCATTGTTGTTCCTCTCATGGAGTATGTCCTTATCTTGTTCCATTTTTACCTGCTGCTTTTGACTGTGTTCGGTCTTACAGATGGATTATACACCTTTGCCAAGAAAGTATGGCCCAGTCTTCCTCTCCCTTGCCTAAGTTTCGTTTCTTTTAGTTCTCATGCATTCTTTCTAAGTCTTTTGGGTGCCTTAGAGGTATTAGATCCAGCTGTAGCACGTAGGCTTTTCTCCTTTCAAGTGTAGTCCAATATCCCAGACTTTGTCCTCTTTACACATGCTTGGATGGCCAGCTTTTCCAGCTTTCCACTGTTTCACAAAGCATCCACTTGAATGAGTAGCCTTCAAGGTTTAGTGAGTCTCCATTTTATGGGAGATGTGTAAAAAGAGCCCTGACACCATATCCTGACTCAGGTGTTCACTGGTGCAGCAAGTTGGTTGCCTCTGCTGGGGTCTGTACATTGTGCAGAGTCTGATTCCCTGAATCAGCAAGACCATGTTCATGGTTGTCTGACAGCTTTTAATTCTACTCCCTAGTACATTTGAATTATGTTTACGTGATCTCATGCTATCGTATGTACTGCATAGGATGCACTCATTGAATGATGAAATTGGTCCATTAGTTTTGTACCATCCTTGTTCCACATGTGGTGTCCTTCCTATTTCTGAGACATCAGCTGTGCCTGCATTCAAAAGCTTTTCACAAGTACTTGTGAAGTAGTAAAAAAGCACTACTCTAAAATCAGGGATCTGAGGTACAGATGACCAAACCTTACAGAATGCCTTAACTCATTGCCTCAGAGCACAACTACTCTCTTACAGGTGTCTAAAGCCTGCTTTTTACAGAATGTATTTGCATATGTATATGGAGTAGTATTTTATAAATTGGAGATAATGTAAAGAACTTTAGTCACAGATGAGTTCTTAAAAAGAAAGTGCATAAATGCTGTTATTTCCTTATGAAAATTAAAGTGAGTCACAAGAGCAGGGAATCAGTCACTCAGAAAGCAGAGAAGTTTTGTCTGCTGAGTAGGAGAAAGAGATGATGTTGACAGAGATGGTGTTTTTATTCATCTGTTAAACTTCTGTGATATTTAAATAAGTTCTTTAATACTTAACAAATAAAAATCTTAATAACAGTCAGCACCATTTTCCTCTGCTGCTGTCTTGACTTAGGGAAGGGAAAGTTCAGCAGAAAATTCTGAATAACTGCTGTTCAGTCCTGAAGAGGTGTTTATATTGGAGACTAGATAACTTCTGAATATTTGATTTTACATCCCAAGTATAATTAAGCAATATTAGCTAACCAAGTGGTCTCTGTCAGTTGTGAAACTGCAAGGTGAGAACCATGTATTTTATGAAGTGATAAAAGGGACATTACCTTAAACCTGTTTCTGTCCATCTACTCTTGGTATAAAAACAGTATTAAAGAAACAGTTGGTATTTTTAAAGTATATTTTCCACTTAGGAAAGCTCTAAAATATTTCTTAAATCTTAATTTAGAATATGCTGTATAATTTTGGCAGGTTGGCCATTGAAGTAGAATGTCAGGTTTCTAAGGGGGTGCTGTAGGTGTGTTGCTTATCCTTTAATCTATTATAAATATGTATATACTGCTTGATGTATATGTGAAGGCTATACTTTGTTCATTTTTTGGCTATTTAAAAAAAGTACAAGGAAATCATTAAAAACTTTACAATAGTTGACCATTTTGCAAAATCACTTTAAAACTTTATTGGCAAGTAATTACTGGAAGGGATGTGGGAATGTATATGCCTCATATGGAAAGGAGACCCTGTTCTTCTCCTTCAGTGATACATAAGAAGGGACATAGCCTTAGCTAAAATACTCTTCTTATAAGTAATTTCTCCATCCCTGGAAATTTGCAACTGAGATGATGAAAGAAACATCTCTGGAAAATTATTCTTCTTGTGTTGACAACACCTCAAGATGTTCCTGACAAATTAAGTGTAAAATTTATTTTCAAATACCATTTTTCTCATAGTGCTCTGAAATATTTTATTTCCCACATGATACTGAGTTTGACCTTAAAGAAAGTGCTGAAACTTGAAAATTCTGACAAGCTTTTTTTGGCAAAAAGTGGGTAGCAAGTTTTTTTGTTGAGAACTGGGACTAGTAGTTGTGGGGCATTAGTAATTATTAATACATTTTGGAAAAGATATTGCCAATTAGTTTATTATATTGTGCTGTCAAATAGATTTAATATTTAGTACCAAATATTTAGTAATCAGAAAGCTAAGAATCTGTCTTCAAGATGCAGCTGTGCATTTTGATTTTACCAATTTCCAGCTTTCTAAATGTAGGCACGTGTTTATCACATGTGTGATATGACTCTGATGAAAGCCAGTGTATTAATGACAGTGTTCTGCAGACAGAGCTGTTTCCTGTGATTGTAGTGCTGGGTGGTTGTAATATGGAAGAGAAATTTTAAATTGTCGTATTCACCTGCTCCTGCAAAACTTCCTACAAGGATTTGATGTGTTCCAAGTTTGGCCATTTAAGCAACAGCTGGTGTCTTTTGTTGAATTCATTAAAGTGGTTGTGGTCTCTCTCATTTCTTTTCCTGTAATTCTCATGTCTTATGGCAGTCTAAGTTTAAACACTTTATAGGCTTCTTTAGAGGATAACTGTATTTTTAGGCCGTGATAGCATTGATTTGCACTGCATGATTTTCAATTTCTCTTAAAATATGTGAAGAGTCTTTGAGATTAAACTCAAACTATGATATAAGTAGTGTTATTAAAATTAGGATGTTAAACCAGAAGAAAATTATCTTTAAGTTTCTACATCACTGGAGAAAATTCAAACATCAGTAAACATTTCAGATATCAAGTGCAGTATACAAAGGCCAATCCAGATATTCAATAAGATGATCCTTGCCTCTTGGATAATTATTTGTAGGAGCATATACAATCCCATCAGACTTGCAAAAATTAATTTTTTTAGCTCTAAAATTACCCACGGTGCTCATTATTTTTTTAAATGTGATGTAAATCTGAGGCTCACAATTTTTCTGTCATCTGGGTCACTGAGACAGTTTCCCTTCATATTTACCCACAGCTCCCCTGCATGTGGGATATTGTTAAATAACTACTTAGAAAGGATGGACTGGACCCAACAGGCATTGGTTAACAAGTTGTTATTTATGGAAAGTACTCCAGCAGCATGGTTTTCTTGTGAGTCTGCCTTTGTGCCAATAAAAGGGGCCAATTTCCAGAGAAACCTAACTCTGCTCATATATTCTTTTGTGAGTGTAGAGATGCAGAACTGCCACAATGATGTATAGAACTGGGGCTTTACACAGATTTGAAAACATATGCAGCAGTTAGAAAGCTACTTTAGTAAACCTGATTGCTGGAAGATGGAGAAAAAAAAAGATGTTTTCATGTAGGTTTGCTGGTTTTTATTGGGCTTTAATTTTTTGTTTTGTTTTGCAGTGGCAGTGCAACAATGTAAAATAAAATTGTTAAAAATTGGTTAGAAACGTTGATTGTTTCAGTCTGCAGAGTACCTGACCTGCACATGAATCCTCTTAAATAAAAAAGAGCATGTGGTTTATTTCTTCTGCATTCACAGAAAGGTTCCTTTTTCTTGGTTTCACACAACCACACTCTATTCAGTGAAGTAATTGCTGTCCCCTTATCTCACATCCCAAGCTAAGTTCAGCGTCTGGAAAAGCTTAAGAACTCAATGCATCAAATTATCCTGCTCAAACTGTTGTTTATTGCAGGCCATTTTTTCCTGTCATCTCTATGACAGAACGTCAAAGCTTTTCTTTCTGTTGCCTTCAGCTCCAGCATCTGCAGGGACCCGATATGCTACCCCTGCATTACACAGGGGGAAACCATCAAACAGGCATCAGCAGGCCAGGGAACTGCAGGTCTTGGGGAATTCTGGGGCTGCTGGCAGTGGTGCCTTCCCCTAGAGATGAGATTCTGCCCTTCTCGGTCACTCGATGGGTTTCTCAAACCTTCCAGCCTCTCATGTGACAGGCTGTTCTTGCCCATCTTTGCTCTTTTACTAAAATGTTCCAAAGTGTAATGGCATGAAGCTTTATGGCTTTGCTAGGTGTGTACCAGTATTATTTCCTCTCTCTCTCTCTACGGGTTTACGCAGTGGTTTCCCCTAGATGACATAATCTTTTTTGCTCATGTTAACAAAACTACAGAGAACTTTGGCAGCGTGACTGGATGGGGTGTGGAGGTGGGGAATCTTGTCACAGGATTCTCAGTTCTAAAGTGTTCAATTTTACTATTTCCTATTCTACCTTTTTCATTTTTTCTGTTGATTCTAATTGTAATGTCTTATAGTCATCCAGTCTTCTACTTGAAGACCTAGCAGTGGGAATCCAGTGTTGCAGTTTTTCTGCTGCTGTAATTTAACCTAATGAAAAATAATTTGGCTGTATGCTTTTAAAAAAAATACATTCTTTTACATTTATACAGAATTTGTCTATATGCACATGTCCATTTTTAGCAGTATAGCCCTCTCAGTTTGTAGATCTTCTACCATAAAAATGTCCTGAAATACAAAGACACAAATGCCTTAAAGCAGCTTCTAAGATCATAAGTTTGTCACTGAATCATCATCTTCAGACGTTCTGACTCGTTCAGACTGACTCAGCCTCCCTCCACTGGCCATATAGGGAGCTTGCATCCTGCATGTTGGCTCTTCAAAGCACTACTCGTTCCTTCAGTAAGTATTAAACTGCTCTGCATCCCTGCCTGACAACTTGTCTGTGGTTTTTCTTGTGCAATACTGTGATATGTTGAGTCTCTGACAGGCACCTAACAGGTAACTTATCTTCTCTAGATTTCAAGAACCTGTGCCTTGAAGGATTTACCAAGTTGTTCTTGGTTTTGCAAAAGGGGACAGCATGGCTGAATTTGAGATTTCCATATACTACTCAGACTAATCCAACCATATTGTTTGTTGACAAGTGTTTGAGACTATTTCTTTGCATAAAAATTACTAAGAGCTGGTAATAATGAATTTATTCTTCAGTGTAGATTGATTCATAAATGTGTAGTGTAGTTCTTACTAAGGTTGTTAAAGGGACCCTTTCTAAGAGTGATATCTGTAACATGCCCTACTGTACTGTAGTTATCTACTTAGAATAGTAAAGTAAAATTGTATTTGGAAAGCAGAACCTAAGGAATTACCTTAAAATTGCCTGACAGTATACAGCATGACTATAGAGCCTATTTACAAAGTTATTGAGCTTATGTGCTTTGTTTGCTTATGAGCAAACAAAAATGAAGTTTCTGTTTCATTATGCATCTTGATTTGCTGTACAATTTCAAGTTGAGGATCCAAGCTCAGAGTTTAGTATTAGAGGTTCTCTTATAACATTCTGACAGGTTATACCACTAGTGTAGCAGTTTCAGAGGTGGCAAAGATTTGCTTCTTTCTGTTTGCCATTTCTACAACTTCTGGGACATCATCAGTTCAGGAAATGCATTATAGAAAGTAATTCAACAAATGTGAAGTTTGTTTATTAATTCTAGAGCTCCATACAGCTAAATAATTGGATATGAGAACACCAAGGAAGATTACATTTCACAGTTAAATGTGATTTGGCACTCTAAAAAGTAGCTAAGTGAATTTGGCATATACTAAAAATTCTCTCTTCTTCCTACATTTGTTAAAATTAAACTTTGCCCTCTTACACTGTGAAAATTTGGAGAGTATCAAATAACACCGAACAATAAAAATAAGTGATTAGTAGGTTAACTTCTAATATTTAGCAATATCTGGTGTTCTGAATAAGCATTTCTTTGTTTGTGTCTAAGAATGCTGAGCTAGTAATTGTTTCTTGCCAAGGTAAGATTTACTCTTGCTACTTTTTATCTATTAAGGATCCTTAGCAAAGAAGCCAGTTCAAAAATTTAGTTAAAACATAGCATACTAGCAACACAGAAAGTATGTGAATTATCTCTAAGAGAGATTTGTCTTCCTGGACCATAGGATAAATAAATGGACATGATGGAAGAATTACACATTCAGGGTGGGATTTAGAGGGCATGTCTGTATTTCTACACTTGGCAGAACAAATTCAAATTATGGGTGATCAGTTGTACACACACATACATACGTGTCTTAATTCAGAGAAGAAGGTAGCTGAAAACAAAAATATTTTCATTTATAAAAATGGTTATGTATAAATCTAGGCTTTAAAAAATGCAAATTTTCTACGTATCTTAATTAGATTGTGTAAAATATCATGTAGGACTTCAGTACATCTCTAAGAACTGCATTTGTTGTCATCATACAGCAAAAGGTGCATTTAGAGGGAGAAAAAGTCTTAACTGTAGAGTTAAAGGAAAGTATCTTTTATAAGCTAAAACAAATATGAAACACCTTTTTTGCTAATTGAACACATAAATGCAAATGTTTACCCTGACTACAGAGCATCCAATAGGAGAGACAGGAATTGTTTGCAGAAATGAATTTTTTCTTTTTCATTGAAGTACTTTTGCTGGGATCTTGCTTCATTCTTTATTCCATCAGGCTGTTTCATGTCCTGGCAGTCATGCTTTTTGGTTAGTTAGGTTGCAATCAAAAGAGGTAGTAGGTGTTTCCTATCGAATGATGAAGGGCAACCTAATGATTATTAATAAAACTTTGTGGTGTACTGAGCACTGCTGAATGGTAGCATGATAAATGGCATCTGGCTGACAAGAGAAACCTCAGATTATTGTATGTGGTTTGTGCCAGTATGTCAGTTTTCCACATACTAACTGGTAGTTTGGAAAGAGAAAAGAGCAATTCACACACACACACACACATATATATATGTATTCTTACATATGTATGTGTATATATGTAAAATCTGAATCTAATCCATGATATCACATTGTTTTGCACAGCCACATGCTATATCTGTAAATTAGTAGTAGTGAGGCATTTCCATCAATATTATATCTGAAGAATCCAGTTGCCTTGCAGTCTCTAGCAAATTACATGGGTTTGAGGATGGCTGTGTACCTTCATTGAAAGTATCTAATTGTTTTAATTGAAAATCCCTACTCTAGCATTGTGAATATGCTAAGTATGGTTCTCTAATAAGCAAATTCTCATCATTTCAGTTGCTATATTTCTGAAATCTGAGCCTGAGGAGCTGCATTCTTTGCAGATCTTAATTCTTTGGGAGGGTAAGAGAGGGTTCATCAAACTTTGATCTCCAAGGTTTCAAGCAGTTTGAAAACAGCTGCTGCTGGGTTCTTTTAAAGGCAGAGGGGTTGGATCAATCCAACAAAATACGTGTTGACTTGAAAGAAAGGTTATCAGCTCTGGTTAGATTTAAGATTAAGGATGAGGGTGAACTGTGAACATAAACTGACAGGGACATGTCTTGTTTAGACACAAGCTGAATTGAAATGTGAGGGTATGGAAGGATTTATGTTGAGTTTATTGCTATAGCTGAATGATCTTTGCATTCAGATGGTCTCCCTGAAGTGATATGTAGGTTTGATCATTCAGAAACATAATTAAGAAAGAAATCAAGTACTTCTAAGATTTGGGGGAATTTTTGTTACCATGTCCCTTTTTCTACTTCAAAGTGAGGGGTTTTCCAGTGCCTTCAAAGTAAATTGATTTTTTAGTACAATTTACATATTCTAAAAATATTTCTAGTCATTGTAGTTTGAGATTAAATAGACTAGAAGGACTGATATTAAAAGGCAGGAAATAGCTTCTTTGTTTATATTCAAAACGCTTGTTGGGACACAGGTTTTGGGTCAGGAATAGTTCAATATTTTGGGATGCAGGCTATTGTATGATTCTGTTAGGCATATTCACCACAGAGCAAGTGTCCTTAGATGCAGAAATTGCCTGTGCTTAGCACACGTAAGGAGTTAAAAGCTGGGAGGCTGTATCTGGGCTTTCTGAAATTTCAGATGTTGGTTTTCAGCCTAGTCTCAGCTTTTCCATCTGTAAAATGAGAAAAATGGTGACATAGTATTGATATTTGCTAGTGCTAATGCCTTTTTAGATATTTGAATTGCAAGCGGGCACAAGTTCCAAAATACTCCTTTATTTATTTGTCATCTAGGCTAGAGGACAGCTTGTGAGTGCTGAGTTGGCAAGAGTAAACACAGCCAATTGTAGCTTAAATAATTTTCCAAGAGTGGCTGCAGTCTTTTGCCACTTAAAGATTACTGTTAGTTGCTCCTTAAGGTATACAAATATATAGCTCAGGGATTGTGCTGGGTTGTCAGCTGACACAGAAGACTTTGTGTCATATGTGACTCTTGCAAGTTCACCAATAATTTTTCAGTGAATCCAAAGTGAATTCTAGCTGCGAGACGGATTGAACCTTTTGTTGTCTGAGAGCTGGCTCATGTCAGAGAGGAAAATAATATGGGACTGGATCTTCACTTTGTCCCCAGAATCAAGAAAGTCAACTTTTTCAGCTGCAGATGAGCAAATTAGCATTAGAAATAGCAGAATATGTATGGCCTCCACTACTTCTCATTACAATCTGAGCAGCTGAATGAATATGTGATCTAAAAGTTGAAATAGTTTGGTTGACTGACATCTTACAAAGCTCCTGTCATCCAACAGTGCAGAGAATATGAACCAATACTGCCTGAAAAACTGTGTGTGATACAAACTCAGAACCAGGCTCATTTATAATGGTTTCTGTGAAAGATGCAGTTAAAAGAGAAGCATTGGTATTAAACGATCAGTCATTAAAGATGAGCTCATGCCAAGGACTTTCCATCTCATTACTGCTTTGTACTTGCCAAACTTCTTTCTATATTTAAGCTGAAAAAGATATGGCTTGTTATTTTTACATAGTAGAATAGGAGTTTTTGACAATTTCCACTCCACATAAATTGTGAAGCTGAGCAGAAAGGGTCAAGATACATTGGGATTATGCATCCATTTCTCACCTAAATGAACTTCTGAGAAATGTACTGAGTGTATTTGATTCTTTTTAATATAAACTCCTGCAGGATATTTAAGGGTGAGAAAATTTAGTGCTAGGTTTCTAGCCACTTTTCTTTTGGACAGAATTCTGAGGCCTTTTTCTGATCACTTGTACTTAAGTGGTGCCAGGCACTATACAAATTAGATAACAAACAGCACTTCATTAGTACACAGACTCAAATGAGGATGAAAAAAAATTGCATCTAGTGTTCCTTAATTGTGAGAATGAAAAGTTACTTTGATTTAAAAAAAAAAAATTAAAACAAGACAAGCAAACTGCTAATACAAGTGGAAAGAATGGTAGATGGTCTTCAGGTACTCAGCAATGTGTTTGAAGTTGATGGCACTAAAGAGAGAAAATAAAAAAGGTTTTTCCTTAGAATATGACAATCCAGTTGCAAGATGAAAGTGTATATTTCTTCTGAGGGGCATTGTTACTACCTGACATTCAAAGACAAAATGTGCTGGAGCAGGAACACGCTTTAGCGGATAAGCAAACCAGTAGTAATTTTAAAATTTTAAATGCATGCTGAGAAATACTTTCATTTTTAGAATGTAATTTCTATTCAAACAAGACTGAAAAGAAGCTACAGATGGAAAAGAATTCTCATCATGGCTAAGCTTTGTGAGTGAAGATATGGGAAGGGCTCTACCCACGGCTGCTACAAGGGGGCTGGTGGCTGAAAAGGCCAATGTGGGATAGACAAGTCTGGGTACAACAGGCACAGCTAAAAGTCTCCTTGGGTGGCATTGACAAGGTGCGGTTCTTTCTGCAATGTCTTTTCTCCTCAAGACTAATTCTGTGTGAGTTTTCAAAGGAGGCAGCAGCGTTATAGATGATGTGTCTACATGTCTCCTGATTCAAGGCCAGAGTGGACCACTGATGGTGGTCAATATGGCCAAGACTGAGGTGTTGTTTCAGGGAGTCCTTGTATCTCCTCTTGGGGCTCCTCTATTGCGGCAGCNCATCGTCAGCAAAAAGCAACTGACAGACAAGGGAATTCAGAGTCTTAGTTGGGCCTTCAGACATCTTAAGTTAAATAAGTTACCATCAGTACGATATCGGATGTAAATACCGTCATCTTCATCAAGATCAGCCGTGGCCCTTTGAGCTGAAGAAGATTGTGCATAGAGTTGGTGCGAGAACCCAACCTTGTTTCACACCATTGGTTATTGGGAATGGCTCAGAAAGTGCATCGCCAGATCTGACTTGGCCACGCTGATCCTCATGTAACAGGATAATCATTTTAAGGAACTTAGGAGGACATCCTACTCGTTCTAAGATCTGCCACAAACCTTTTCTGCTCACAGTATCAAAAGCTCTGGTGAGATCAACAAAAGTTACATAAGTCCTTTGTTTTGTTCCCTACACTTCTCTTGCAGTTGTCTCAGAACAAATGCCACATCTGTTGTACTCCTGTTGGCTCTAAACCCACACTCACTTTCAGGTAGAAGTTCTTCTGACATGGCTGGTACTAGTCTGTTCAAGAGAATTCTTGCAAGGATTTTACCAGCAGTAGAGAGCAAGGTAATGCCTCAATAATTTGAGCAGTCTGATTTTTCTCCTTATTTCTTATACTGAGTGACAGTGACTGCATCATGGAGATCTGATGGTAGTTCGCCTTTTTCCCGGCAACTGGCAACAAGCTCATGGAATTTAGCATGGAGTACTTGGCCTCCATGCTTCCAGATTTCAGGTGGAATTCCATGGATCCCGGGTACCTTGCCAGTTTTCACCTGTTGTATGGCCTTGAGAGTCTCTCCCATAGTAGGAACTGTACAGATGGAAAAGAATTCTACTTAGGTGGTGTATCATGTAATAATGAAGGCTCATGTGGCATGGGATTTTTTTCTAATATTTGGATTCATGTGGTTTTAACTGACCCGTACACTGAGGTTTCTTAACAAGTGTTTTTGTCCTACCATGTCTTCCAAAGGTGCTGTGCAGCCTGAGTACTTCTTGTTATTCTTTTTTCCTTGTCTTTGTCAGCCTTGTGATCTCTCCTCTTTATTTGTCAGCTCCCGATTTCCAGTCTCGGTTGTTCTTCTCAGAATTCCAAAATATTTCTATAATTTTACTTCTGGAAGGGAAAGTATTAGCTCAGGTCCAGTGACCACAAAGCAGAACATTGCTCATATCTGATTTGCCATTTGTCTGTGCATTTTTCCCTTTTCAATACTGGCAAAATAAGCCTTAGAAAATTGCAGTGATTTCTAGTTGAGTGTAGGTTTAATTTAGTAAAACTTTCAAAAAGAAGGGCAGGGGAATGACATAGTGTTAGTAGCTTTGGTTTTGAGAGTAAAACAATACAACTCTCTTTTTCCAGGGCCCTGGAGGAATGTTTAGGCTCAATGGCTTGGTGCCACACTCATGATATAAATACTATGCATATTTATTCTAAAATAATGTAGGCCTGGGTTATTTTCCACTACTGTGTCATGTTACAAATTCATGTCCAGTGTTCTGTCCTTCCAACAATCTTTTTCAGCATTGTTGCTTTCCAAGTTTCCCAGAGAGCATCTGTGTTTCAGATTACATATTTCCAAATAGATTAGTTGACATTTTCAGAATGGGAATCTTGTTTTTCTGTACATAGTTCAATTTGTTTGCATATCCCCTCCATTTTAATGTCCTCCATGAATTTCAAGACTATATTGCTTACTCCCTCTTCCAGATCGTGTGTGAATATATTAAATAAAGATGGATGTGTAACTGATAGCTGAATTACAGATATTTTCCATCTGATGCTTCCAACACATCTGAGATATTGCAGCTTGTCTCTTACAAACAATTCCCATTCCATTACCAGGATGTGACAATATTTTTGTCCCAAAAATATTTATGCAAAATCTTACTCAGTGATAATTTATGCTATATTGTGTAAAGTGCTTTACCAAGAAGTGTTTGTTGTACTTAGGACTTTTCTCTTATCCATTAATTTTTGACAGCTGTTTTAAAAAAATCAAACAGCAAAACACCAACAAACAAACCTACCATACCCCTGCTTCCCAGCTTTAATCAAAAGAAAACAATTGGCTGTTAAGCTTTTTTTTTTTTTAATTGAGAATGTTCATTTTTGTAAGGCATGAGTTCTGATAATCTGAATTCCACCAAGTCTGAGTGGTCAGTGTTATTTGTTAAGTAGCTGCTTGAGATGACCAGCTTCCATCTGAAGGTCTACATTAGTGACAAGGCATAGACAATCCCTTGCTGAACTGGATTTTCAGTGACTTTTGGGTCTTTTTCAGCTGTTTTATGAGAAGAGTTTTGTTTAGAAGAAACTGTTTGGTAGGAATAGCTTGCTTTTCTTGTGAAAATTACTATCAAGTTTTTTCCTCTATTCCAAGATGTTTTATGATCTCATAATTTTTTTAGGTGGATCATTAGGTAGAAAACCAAGTAGTGTTTTTTTTCTAATATGCTAAGCACTCCATGATTATGAGTGGGTATTTACAGTTTGTAATTTTTCTTAGTTGTTTTAAGAAGTCTGGCTGAGGAGGATTTTGGTATCACCTGAGCATTGAGATGCTAAGAAAACATTCATCTGCTTTTGATTCCAGTACTCCAGAGACAGTATTAGCTATTCTTTAGACAGAAGAGAACTTCCAAACAAATGTTTTGTAAATTCTTTCTTGTTACACACCATGGCTTTCTGGTAGAAGAGTTTTTTTCAATTTTTGTTCCCCAGCAATTATATATCCTCTTTGAGTCTGCAGTTCAGGTTGGCCAAGGCAAGTACATTTATATTGCATTATCTATACAGACTGTAATCTCTCCGTCTGCTCAGCAGTCACATTACTTTGGAACACATGCTTCATGAAAATCACTTTTTCTAATAGTGGTCTGTTCTTGTATGCAACTATGAATGATATCAGAAACAGCATGTATTCTTTTTGCAATTGTATGAATTTCATTTACCTAAGTGGTTTCTTAACACTGCTGCAAGGATATAAATAGCAAATATGAGATTTTAGCAAAGTCAGTGAGGGATGCCTTATTGTCAGTCTCTCCAGGAAAATCCAGGGATAATTCATGAATTCTGAACTGAGCCCTTGGCCATTGACTCATTTTTGTTCTATTACTCTGAAGAGTCAAATTTACAACCCAAATGAGTACACCTACAGATATTATTATCTTTAAAAATCTGTAGCAGGCTTGCTGACTACAGCTTAAGTCTCTTCATAGTGCCTAGTTATGCATAATCTTTTTAAATTACCAAAATTATTAATTACTTCGAAAGATTTCTTCTAGCAAAAAGTAGATAGCTTCTATGCCATATGACTGTACTTGCAATAATCAGCTCCCATAGGTCAATTAAATGCTTCAGGGTTTAGTCAGCAAGCAGACACCCATCACTGCTGCATGTACTTAGATGGAATAGAAGTTATTGCTTAATTATTCCATTTAAGACTGGATGGAAAAGGGGTCATTACGGGTTTAAAGCTTTACTTTTGATTTATATGGCTTAGAATTATACTTACAAAGACAAGAGCTTTTCTCTTTGCATAAATTAATTTAAAATCATAGACTTTTGAGTGCTCTTCAGAAAGTAAATGGGATTCTGATTAATTTTAGTTCAGCAATTGCAGGACTTAGTAATGAACTGAATGTAGACTGAAATCATGAGGAAGTTGAAGAGATCTTTTGAAATAAGTGTGAAAATGTCAGATGGATCTGCTGTACATGTGTTTCTTTTATATGATGCAAGCAAATGTTTAGGTTTCCAGCCTATATAGTAGATTGTGTGCAGTGCCTCCCTCAGCCTTCTGTGGCATGTGTTCAAGGTGTGAAACCCATTATTCTAAAAGCTTTAACTTGTCAATGGAGTTCTAAGAAAACAGGGAAATATGTGTTATTACATTTTGTAAAGAAGCAGTCTGTCTACTTTCAAGTGTTACATTTTTGTGTCTGATTTATTGCCATTGCACCCGTATGTACAGCTTATGTGCAGCTCTGGGACACTTGTACTGAGAAATCCTACATTCTTCAAACTGAATAATTATTGTCTAGAATGTCCTCCTGTTTTTAAGTAGATCCCTTTTGACTAAACTGATGAGTATTTCTCATGTAATCCAAATGTCAGGTGTGTGCAATGTAAACTATTGAAAGACACAATAGTCTTCCTACTCTAATCTCAGTATTTCCTAGTGAGAATTTTGTTCTCATTATCCTTTTTCCTTTGTGTGCCATGCACCTTTACAACAAATATGATCTTAAAAGGAAGTAATTATCAGGAAGGTTGCATCCGTCTATCATAAAATTTTAAATAATTTAAATTATGGGATTTTACTGTGCATTCACTGAAATTCTCTTTGGAATACATTGAAGTTCTGAATAGAGTCCACCTTTTATCTGTTTTTCTTTTCAAATTGTTTGTTTAAACTGATAATTTATTTTTAACTGCCTCAAGCAAATGCACAAGAAATAGAAATCAGTTTCAAACCATGAGAGGAGTGAAAACAAGTAGGTGCTGCTTTGATCTTGATTCAGACCGGTTTTGTGCAAACATCGACTGTTGTAACTTGAGATACCTTATCCCATCTTACCCTAAATGACAAAAATGTTAGTCAGACTAGATGGCTAATGGGAACTCTGGTTTACTGTGTGGTCTGTTATTTCAGGAACAGACACACAAACAATAATACAGTACTTTCAGAATTTCACGTAACAGTGAGTTCAGAGAGAACTGGTGACTCTCAGTGTGGATCTTTGAGCAGAGAGTGCTCAGCTGACACGTGCTGTCACCCAGACAGCTACAGACTTCAGGTCTCCAGATTACACTCAAGACTGCCTTTTCTTTTTTTGTTTATAATTTACACTGTTGCTCTTACATATAAAACTACACTGGCTGAATGGAGCTGCACTTTGGAATGCTTTGTCTAAGGAGGAGACAGTGCAGTTTGTGTAAAGAGCACAAACTTCCCCTCTGTGGAAGGAGGACTAGAGTCAAGGGACCTAAATCAACTAAATTGAAGCCTACAAAGATCAGAGAGGTGTTCTTTTTTAAAATATAATGCCACGGGATTAAAAATAGAAAATACCTTGTATTCAAAAAAGCTAAAAGGATTATCTATTAAGAACAAAAAAAGAGGAAAAAAGGCAGTTCCATGATATGACCCGACCTGGTTTGCTTAAGTCAGACCACCCAAACACGGTGTTCTCCTGGAATAGTATCTTGTATACAAAGTGTACATATCTACTATTAACCTCTCAGTGACTTTAGATAACATTTCTGGACAAATGCATGGTATATTCTAGCCCAGTTGCCAATATGGACACCTTAAGGTATTTTCTCAAATAATATTGCTGTGGCCACCCAGTGAGCAGCCAGCTCTTATCTGTAAAGCCAGTTTGAAGAGCAATGGCAGCTCTGTTGTAGATATTAGCTGACACCTTTAAACTAAATCTTTTGCTTCACTGATCATCAGTCTCTGTGTTAAACAAGCCAAAAACCAAGCAGATAAAGGAGAGATTTGAGATTACTGTAAAAACTGCAACGATAAAAGGATTTGCCAGTTCAGAGTCATCTGCCATTTGCCAAGGATTCAGTATAACCACAAACTGATGTTTGCTTTACCATCATTTCTCTTTATTTTCAGCCAATGTCCTGTGCACCATTCCATGCATAGCAGAATAATAATATTCTTTCTAATGCCCAAGGCAGCTGGTGTGTCTTGAGTAAGAAGATTACATTTGCAATGGCAAGACAAGTATCTAAACACATTAAATTAATCTCCCAGTCCTCCTATAATTGAAGAACCTCGTTGTTGAAATTTTGCTGCCTGCTGGAGAATTTCAAAGCCATGAAAGGGCTGCAGTCAGACTCTGATGGCCTCGCAGTTATATCGTTATTTTTCATGCAAGGCACAGTGTAAGAGAGGGCTCAGGTGGCAGGGGCAGAAAAAATTCTTATTACTGTATCTGCCAATCTCATTCGCACTGGCTTTCTCCTAAGAAGAAACTGCAGCATTTGATACAGGGACAGAAACTATATTTTGAAACATTTCCTGTTTTCTTCCCACTTTACAGTTGAATATATTACTCTCTCTACAGGCAGAAGGGCAAATTTTCTAGTACAGACAAATGCATTGTATGAATATAATTCCTCCTGACAGTCATTTATAAATAATTAGATCTTTGTGCTTCTGAACTACTTTGCTTTTTTCCCCACTCCTTTACCCCATTTTTTAATCAGTGTATCATAAAGATGAAGGCAACTGTTGCCTGTGTATCTTAAGATTGTCTGTAGGAATAGGGAGGGTATCAGTGCCCCAGACTGTGTTTCCTTTTCCATTCTAAAACCTTAGCAAGGTGTTTATTTAGGTGTTGCTGCTGACTTGTAAATTTCTTGCCCTGTGGACACCAAAGAACAAACAAAAAAAATGTATGAAACAAGTAGCCCAAGGACAACTGTGTGGTTTTTTCCAAGATGCCTGAGAGGATTAGACTGTATTCTG
>WEIV01000915.1:39673-127091 GCA_013390005.1 Calyptomena viridis
AGTAAATTTACATTCTGTAAAATTACAGAATTAGTAAATCCCTGACCTGTTTCCCAGCTGTTGCATCTGAAACTGGCACTGTTACATGATTTGCTGAACTGANTGGAAAATTCATAGCTAGCTGTTAAAGTGTAAGAAGGGCAAAAAAGACCTAGGCCTGGCTCATTTTGGGTACCATCTCAGTTGTTTAAAAGGAAATTTTGAGTTAATTACTAGTACTTTGCCTTTTAAAACTGGCAGCTTATTGTTTTGTTTCCTTTACTGGTGTACAATAGAGAGAGAGGGGTAAAGGGGAAAGGGACCTAGATTCTAAAAGTGGAGAACACCAAGTTTTTTTGGTTTTTTTTTTATTGGGGCATCAGTTTTCCTCTTCCACATTTGGAGCATCTCAACATGGAGGAAACTAAAACGATGGTTTGTGCTTCTTTTTACATGAGACAGAGTCCCTTCAGGAGCAGAGCAATTTTGGGGGAAAATAAAAAGAACAATTGTCTTAAGCCAAGCATGGTGAAAAAATATAATAAAATACATGTTGGTCAATTCAGTAAGATGTAGGCAGAAGGAGGAAATAAACTAGGAGAAGTCTTGCTGTTCTTGAGTTTCTAGTCTAAACTTGCTAGAGAGTTCTTCGTGGGAGTGTGAGAGTGTTGTTTACTCTTACTCAGCTTTTTCATTCCAGTCAGATATGGAGAAAATAGTTTGAAAGGTGGAGACACAGAAGAGGAAAAAGGTCAGGATAGGAAAATAAAATCCTGTGTACTACTGGCCTTCTGATATGATCCAAGATTGAATTAAGGCAATGGCAAAAACAAATGTGTGAACTTTTCTCACATGTGTTTCCACATAATTATGGTACATTCGTAAGTCTGGCTTTGAGAACATTAGAATACAGGATTTACAACAGTCATGGGAATACAATAGTGATTTCTGCCTAGTGTGCCACATTCATTAGTACATTTCTTTTAATGAATGGTGATTTGTTTCCTGTGCCTCTGATTTTATGTTGCGTCTTGACTGTGATTAATTGCAGATTACTTACAAAAGGGAATGACCATAAATAGAAATTGAATGACCATAAATAGAAATTTGAAATATTTTTCCCCTTGGAGAATTGTTGTCTTTACATGGCACATTCTATTTCTATGTGCAGGCTTTTGTCACAGAGGCATAAGAAGATCCTTTATTCTTGAGGCCCTGTTTCACAACCATCAACCTTCTTTGTGGATGGTTGGCAGAGATCATAAAGACAGGCAGGGCAACTCCTTTCCTGACTGTTCAAGACTGCTGAACAACCTGTAAAACTCCCTCTGAATCCCCATTTTCATGTACACATAAAATCCTCCCTTTTGCCATACCCACACAGAGGGTTAAAAAGATCTGTTGGCAAAGGCTTCATTCTGTAAGAAGTTTTGGGCCTGTCTAGGTATTATTGTATTGTTTAGTGTTTATTTCTGAACTGTTTTACTGGTTTTATTGATAATGTAACCAGTACACTTGGTGTGGAACTGGAAACTTGCTAGGTAATTGGTTTTAACACCTCCATTAGAAACTGCAGTGTGTTTCTTGTTGATCCATCTCAATAATTAATTCCACTTGCAATTAAATCATACAGCTGATTTCTCTTTTTGTCTTATTAAAATCCAACTACAGCAAAGGATGTTGCTACTTAATCTGAAAGACTGTAGAAACCCCTAGTGTTTTTCAATTTTTAAGTATTTCTTAGTGTCTGGGCTATGTAAGGGCTTTTAAAGAGGAGAAGGTTGCATACAGTGATATAGGTGTTGAAAAGAATTTACAAAATAGTAAACCCTTTAATTTGACATATTTGCTTCTGATTTCATGCAAAAGGTAGTGTGCTGAGACACATACAACAGCACACAATTGAGATTTTTGTGATAACTTTAGGCTTACCCTTGAAAATTGTGTAGGTTATAGAAAAGAAAGAAAAATGAAAAACACAGTCTATAGTAGTAATGTTTTTCTTTCTTTTTTTTTTTTTTTTTGAAATAGAAGTGATTTATTTTACAATTTTCTTGAACTGATTTCTGTTAACTTCCTTGAATGGATAATGAAGAATTATGACTCAGAATTATTACTCTAGTATGCTAATCAAGAGGTATTTCTTTTGCTTACCTTTTTTAGATGCATATGATTGGCATACAGATGAAAAATAGTAAAATGCATCACAACTAGTTTGACAGCAGTGACTGTTACATTCTAAACAACATAAAGTCACACTACATTTATCACTCTTTAATGAATCATTCACTTTGGTCCCTCTGAAAGCCCTTGATGTTATTTGTCATTCAGCACTATGCTGCTGGAAGTGTCAGCAGTTCTGGGGTCTTACCTTGCCTTAGATTGAAGAAACCCCCTGAAGTGTGTAATTTTTGATCATATAGCATCTACCTTCAAAATAAAAGAAAATATCATTATCCTATCCTCGTTAACTTTATCAGCTTCTGATGATGTTCAGATGCTTTTTTTCGGCAGCCTGTGATTCATGTAGGCAAAAGGTGGTTTTTTTATTCTTTTGAAAAGAAAGCTGATACATATTTATACCCTTTTTTTAACTCTCTCGGTGCCACCATTTTGTATTCTAAGTTAATTAACTTGTTATGTTACATATTTTTTGTGCTGTTAAACGTATTAATACAGCTTTTAGTGCATTTTGGGGGAGAGTTTGGTTTGGCTTTGCATACCAGGGTCATTTTGGACCTTTGTTTTTCCTGTTTTATCCCATCTGCTCTCCCTTTGTTCTCGGATGAGATGAACAGAGAACACTGGCCTCAGTTGTAGGATAAGCAGAAAAATTGTAGTGATACTTTGGAGAGAAGCCCAACTTTTTGGAGCAGTTTTTTTGGTGTATTTGATTAACAAATATCAGTCTATTGATGTGTTCTGCACCCAGTCTTACTGTAGGGACTCCAGTAGTGTGTCAGGGAAGACAGTACTGACCTTATTTGTATCAATGCTGTGCTCTCTTAATCATCTGTGTTCTTCAGTCCAGTATTTTCATCTATTCCCAACTTTTTCCTGCTTTATTTTCTGTGTGAGGAATCAACGTGCGGTTCTGCCTGCGATTTACTGAAGTGATGCTGATGTTCAGACCTTTTATTATTGCTGGCAATTCTCCCCACCAGCTGGGGATGCTGAACACAGCATTGCAGTGGCCTGTGCTACATCAGCCCCCTTCTGCCAGAGCCACTGGTGAGCACTTTTATTTCCATAGTGTAGACAAGGCTTTAGTCTGAATAAACAGTTTGGTATTGCAGGTTTCTAAAGCAATTTCTGGAGGAGTTATTTGATAGGGTATTTACCAAGATGATTTATAAATTCTCATATAACTGATGCTTGTCTGGGCTTATGCAGCTGTTAAAAGAGATCACTGAAACAGGAATTGCATATTGTTGCCTTAGCAACTGCCACTTCATATTGTGCTTAAATCACTTGGAAATATGCAGTGTATCTTGAGGAATTGCTTCCAACGAAAACACCCAGTCTTAAATAGTTTTAAATAATTTCACAGAAGAAGCATAAAGGATGGCCTTTCCTAACAAAGACCATCATACTTTTAAGCTTTGGTTTCTCGCTTCACCACAGGCATAGCTTGGTAGGAAAAAAAAACACAGTAAAATTTAAAGAACCCAAATATTTGTTTACTCATGACACCGTAATCCACCTGATTGCCAAACTGGCTGGAAGTTGAAAATGTTTTTAAAAGATTCTCCTAAATGCCATCTTCAATTCTAGAAGATCAGCATTGATAGTGTGCTTTCCTATATTTATATTTTAAATGTCAAGTTTCTTTAAGGATAAACTCTTGGTCTAGTTTTTTGTTTTGTTTGTGAGTTATGGATATGAAAGGAAGATCTTAAACATATTTTACCTTCTCAGATGTTTCTTGTTCCTATATTGAGCTGATCTTTTTTAAATTATTTTTTCTGTGTATATTTGCCACAGTTTTATGGGGTTTGTTAAATCATCTGAAAATAAAAAAAAGAGGGGAGAAGCTTTTACCAGCATTATATTAAGGTAGCTGCTTGAGTGCTCGTGCTATATGACAGATTTAAATACCAGTTCTGCACAGAGTATTTTATATTACTGTAGCAACTTCCTCAGATTTGTGGTCACTACTCTGTGTAACAATCAGAATTGGATTTTGCACATGTGGAACCAGTGTTTCAGAGAGCACAAGAAAACAGACTGAGTGCCTTAGCAACGTCGTGCCTTATCCAGAATAAAACCAGATTCTGACACCTCATCCTTTTACTGCATAAGCCCGAGTTTACAACAGCACGATCCAAATGAAAAAGACTGTTTTCAGGGGCAATATATATCTCCCATTTCAGAAAACTTATTTTCCTTTAATAATACTGTACACAGTCAATGAAATTTAGAAAGGTAGTATGACAGAGTTGTCAAAATACTACTTTTACTACCCCTTTTCTAGGCAATGAAGAGACAAGCAAAATGCAAACTTACAGAATTTAAAAGGAATTAGATATTTTGAGGACCAGTTGTCATTTTTAGGTCACTGCTCACATCTCTGAATATAATTTTCATCTGAGCTGCATGGCGTGGTTTGTATGTGCTGGGAGAAGCTACATTTTCACAGCAGGAGACCAAATCAGAATGAAGCAGTCAGATGCAGGTGCACAGTAATAGAAAGGATCTATTTACCCTGAAGCATGAGCAATGGGCCAAGACAGCAGAAGCAGTCCACTTCTCCCTCTCTCCTCCTTCTCTCCCTACCTTTTCCCTCCCCCATAGCTGTGCCAACAAATTCATAAGGGGACCAAAGAGAAGGTGTTCACTTGGTTTTAATGAACTGCAGTGCCTGCTGCTGAAGGTCTGAGACACATTTTTTGTTATGATGATTGTGTATTATTAAAGCTGGCTGTCTTTTAGTTTGTATCTAATCTTTCCTTCCTGCTTGCACAGCCTGAAGCCAGCCTGGAAAATGGTTGAAAGAGTTTGTCCTGTGGGCATCTGTTGCCTGTGTCAATTCTGAATTTTGAACGATGCTGTGGAAAGAGCAGTGTGTCTACAGTGAGTTTGCCTAAAACAAAAAAAAACAACCAAAAGGCCATTTGCTTAGATATTGTTTTATAAGTCAGACATTTTACACGATGCTTTTAAAATAAAATCTCTGCAGCTTTGTTTAAGATTAGCAGTTTAATATTCGTGGTTTAACAAAGTCGGCTGTATCAGTTGACAGTGAAATGAGACACCTTGATGAATGTTGTCTGGTTTTCTTTTGGGATTCTGGAATTCACTAGTTAAGACCTAAGTATTTTCCTGTGTGTGAAGACGACCACCCAATGCTGTTTCCAGGGCTGCAAAAATACTGAGCAGTGTAAGTAAGGGAAAAACACTGACTCATAGCAAGTGTGAAATGGTAAAATTTAGCCACATTGGACATAAGTACAAAACAGTCTGATATGGATAAGGAGACCAGCAACATCTACTGTCTTTTAACATATTTATTATGAGAGCATCCACAGCTCTATGATCTATGTCAGAGATTGAGAATTTTGGGTTTGTTGCTAATTAGTGGCATTAGGCAGCATTGTCTAGGTTTGGGAGAAGGAAGTAGGAATACATGAAATCCATGTGGTGAATTCTGCTGCTTACTCTGCAGCACTGGAGTGGTCGGGCTCTCTGTTTCTTTCCTCAGGTGTAAAATGGGCCAGACACATGTTCTACATATTAATCTGGTTAATTATTGTATGAAGTAAAAGATACAGAGTTCTAAATGTTCATGTCACTCCGTTGCTGCATTTCTGCACAGGGTTATACACTGAACATAACATAATAAAAAGGAGGCACCTACCCATCTGGAATAGGATGGTAGTTGTAACATAAGCCCTGGTGAAGTGACAGCTGTCTGTGCTAAGAAGTATTTTTATCCTGGCATAAAATTGTCATGCTCAGGAGCTGAACTATTTTAATGTTACTGCTTTCCAGTCTCCACGTTTAAAACCCTAACAACTTTGTAGAAAAGCTCTGAGACAAGTCCATTCTTTGTCTCCAGTACTATCTTCAGAAAGGGAGATATGTATATACCCTTAATTTTGGAGCAGCAGTGCTGTATAGATGAACAAGGAGAGTTTGAAAAGAGATGTGTTTTGTTATCATCAAAACAGAACCATTTTGTAAGTTTCTACAAACTTCATCTTTTTTATAGGGAGGTTGTGGCACACTTAGACTTCTCTGTCAGGAGGAGAAAATAACTAGCATGTAAAGACTTAGAGAATGTATAAATTTAATTTTCAAGAAATCTGGCTTCTATTTACAGAAGTATTCACATGATTCATAAAAAATAGGTCCAGCAGTTCTTCTCTGCTTTATAGGGAAGAATACATCATCTGAATAATTATTAAAATTTATTTAAAATAATTAGACCACAACTGAAAAATCAGGAGAGAAGTACATCAGAACTGATGTAGAATGAACACTTTCTAAATTACTTTTGCTTAAACTTAGTAAGGGTCAAAATATACGTGTTTACCAGGAATATTCTGTATATCAGAATAATCTGCTAAAACATGCACACATAAATTGCAAGTGAGTATTTTTTATTACCTGCTTTATGATGTATTTAAATAACAAATACAGGAAAGCAGCTTTTTATGTGGCTTCCAAGCCTAGTACTAAGTATGTTCCATCATGATTGGGATCAGAATCCAAGCCAGTTTCCTTCAACACAAATGGAGAAATGCTCATCAATGCCATTGTGAATTGACTTCAATCTGAAGGAGGCTTTGACAACTGCCTCTAGATCAATGGAGGTGCTGCATATGCACAGTGCTTTCTTCTAGGGGAGAAGTATAGAAATATAGTAGTTATTAATTTATATTTTTTAATCCAAACAAGGGCTCTTAAAAACAAAGCTAAAAAAGATCATAATAAAGGAACAAGAAGGAAACAGTGAGAAAAATCCTGTGCTACATCCTCGGGTTGTAATAAGTAATAAATCAAAACGGATGCAATCATAGTTTTCATTAATTGAAAAAAAAATAGGGGTATAAATTATCTGGGTATAATCACAGCAGGCCACTGTTGTTGTTACATAGCAATATTCTATCAAAGCATGTAAAAAGGGATGATGCTTTGCACCCAAACTATTGTAGAGTTTAAAAATGAGTCTTGTGTTTTAGGTGATTCAGTCAGCTTTGGTTTAAAAAAGAAACTTAATTCAACTGCAGCCAAGAAGGATTTTGGACATTTCTTACTGTTCATTTATTTTATAAAATCTGCCAGCTGGAAAAACTGCTTTTCATGGTTTCCGGTAAAGGAAAAACTGCGTTAAAGAATTATCATGTCAGAATTTCCTGTAGGATAAATGAAAATGAAATAAAAGTTCCTAAGTGATTTGATTACTAACTCTGAGATTTACAAACTTCCTGGTAACTGTTTCAGTGTAGGAAGTGATAGGATCAGCAGAACTCGTTGCACTGTTTTTGATGAGAACAAATTCTCTTTGTTTAAATTATGTGACCAGTCCACCTTGGAATAGGGGAGGTTGCCAGGCAAGTTTTTTTGTTGTCATTCTTAAGAATTTTCATACTGCCATCTGTAAAGAAAAAAGCAATTCTTCTATAGGAAACCTTTCCAAATTGAGATGCCAGTTTCCTCAGTTCCAGATGCTTTGGCAGAATTATGGTTCCCTGAGAGCTGGGACTCGTGCGTACCTGTGGAAGCAGATGAAAGAATAGGAATAAAAATAAGATGCTGAACTACTTCTGCTGCTACATGCCTGAAAAAAAAATCATCAAAGGTTATTATAATTATGAATGTTATTAGATATCATGTCTGGTTTCTGCATATTTAAATTCTGAGAGAGGTGAAACTTAGGCATTTAGAGATCCCAGGGGAATAATTGCAGAAATGATGACATATTCCACTTCTTGAGCAAATTTCAATACCAAAGCTGCATTCTGTGTAGTTACATTTCTTCTTAATTATACTTAGATGCAGGATAGATAGTCGTTCTCTGTCTTACAAATACATGTAGGCAATTAGTCTTGTAGGTCATGGATACTCCATCGCCTAACTCATTAAATGGAATTTTCCTTTTCTGTTATTATGGCAAAAGAGTCTGCAAATAGCTGAATATTGTATCTTTCTGTGAGCTCAGCCTTGGCCAAAGCTACAAATCCAGTAACTTCAGCAAGTGAACAACTGCTGGGTTTACCTGCATTCCTTACAATGTGCCATTTTAGCCTTGTGTGTCTTCTCTCTGTCTCTGTGCATGTGTTGTCAATTGGTGAAGGCTGTTTGGCTCCTCTGCGCTTCTGGTACTCAATTTAAATGCCACAGTTCTGATGCTTTGTTACAAATTTAGTCTTCCTGATTTCCTCCCATTCCCAAGAAATTCTGTGCCCAGAAGCTCTGCATAGTCCACTGAGACATGGAGACCTGAGCTTTTTTTGTTCATGGAAGCAAAGATGAGAAAAACTGGCAACATGTCTCTGAAGAAACTACAGTTTATATCAAATGATCTAACACAGGTGTTCTTTTCTTCTTCCCTCTGATTTATTTTTTTTTGTAAAATGGTTGCCATTCTTTCATCTGAGAGTATGAAGATAACACATGTAGCTTAGTCTGCCTCACAGGCAGGAATCATAATGATGATAAAGGCAGAATGTTATGACCAGAGAGACCCAGGGAACCTCAAGACAATCATGAAATGAGTTACAGACCCAGTATTGCTTTGAGCCAGTTTTGCTAAATTTTGGTATCAGTAAATAATGAATAAATAATGTGAGGACGTGATTTGGTGAATGGCCTTGGTGCTTTTCAGTGGTAGCATGTTTGCCCAAGGGTGAATGTTGCTCATCTAACATTTTGTCCTCCTCTTTCTTGTAATATTGCATGACATCTGAGACTTTAGTGCTACAGCAGATGTTGAAGTGTGATTTTTAAAAGCCATGGTTTCAAATATTACAGAAGTAACACAACCCCTCAGTTTAGGGGAAATGTTCTCTGTAATCTTATTACTGGAGTAGTTATCCCAAGTGTCTCATTGACATGTTTTGCAAAACTCCTCTGGGGATTTAAATTGAGAAACTGTTTTCTTGAAAATAATTACAAAAGCCCACCTTACTGTTGATTACACTGGATTTTTACTGAAATTTGAATATGTTGTATCAGTTGTTACTTGAAATTGCAGGCTTCCCAGAAAAACGTGAATGGAAATTCTAAATGTGCTGTAAACAACTCTTTAAACACCTCTTAATAGTATGCAAAAATATACATCTTTTCTACTATTAGGATTCTGTCACTGGGTCTGGAACTGGGGGATTTTGCCCCTTCTGCTGTGTACCCCACACTTGCAGTCCTGAGAATGAACTCTTATTTTCTGCCATTGACTGTAAGAGAAGTTCCTAATCTTATCTTTTACTTTTACTGCTTGTACTTTAAAGAAGCAAAACATTATTATCTAATCTGCAAGTTCTTGCTCGTTCACGTGGATCTTATGATGGAGGCCTTAAAACTTCTGTGTAACAGCTGCCACTAGGATGTGGTGGAAGTCTTTCAGGGAGGGAGAAGGGTCTTGAATGTAACTGCTCATAGATATTAAAACTTTGGAGTAAAATGTGAAACCTTTTTGAGTCTCAAAATAGTAGTAAAATCAGAGAGTAAATTTAACGTGCTAGACAGTTGCAATTTGCAGAATGCATTTGTCAAATATTTTGGAAATAATCCAGGGCACATTTAGATGGAAAAAAATAGAGATGGGCTCAGACTAAAAATGTGATCTAAATGTCTTCAAGGTTTGCAGAAATAAAGCTATACATTCATTTTACAACTCAGTAATGTAGAAGTCAAAAGGTCCTATGTGGAGGATTTTGAACTTTGGGGAAATTCAGATTTTTTTTCATATCTACTTGGCCCTTAAATGCAATTGATTTGTCATGTCATCTTCCATTTAACTAGTTGTAAAACAGGTGCTTCCTTTAAACTGTGTTAGTACATTTGGAAGTTGAGAGGTATAACTGAAACACAGGGCTCTTTGCACTAGTGTTTATTTTGCCTTTAATATCGTTGTGTCTGTGAATTGTTAAAAACTCTTCTTCTCGAGTCTTTGCAATATCCAGTGTTGGCTCCAGTGTCATCAAATCAGTGTGATGTCAAGAGTACAGCTTGGTGAGATCACCAAGAAGGGATAAAGAGATACCCTAGTGTTGTAAATAATAAGTGTGACTTTTAAAGAAAAGATACTCTTTTGGTGATTGATTGCAGAATTTATTCATTAATTGTATGAAGACGTAATGGACTCTGTACACAGCTGACATTTTTATTTGTTATCATGTTAAATAAGTAAAAGTCAGTTTATAATTCTGAAAGTGATTTTCATGTTAAGCCATTATAGCACCACAGATTTAGCCCTCAATTCTAACTTTTAACCCTGTCAGTTTTAGCCAGTTTAAAGTAGAGCTTTTCCTGCTCCCATTTCTTGCTGACACAGAATTTCCTCAGCGAATTTGATTATTTCTACTAAGACCATTTCTTTGTAGTTGCAGTTCTCTTCCCAGCATAGTTCATTATTTTTGCTTTGAGTTATCTCTCATCTTTTATTTTGCAGATTGGTGAGAGGCAGAGAGTTCTGGTAACAGAAGAATCCTTTGACTCCAATTACTACGTTGCTCACAATCCTTTCTATGAGCAGGTACAGTTAAATAAACCAAATAACATGTTTTTGTGTTATCTTTCCTTTCTGATAATCTCAGCAGCACAATGTGTCATGATGCAAAAAACAAATAAAGAAATAAGAAGCATTTTCCAGGAAACATGTGACCAACCAGATTTACTTATGTAATTTACCTGAAATTATACTAAGAAATGTCCAGTGTTTGAGTATACAGCATGGTCTAAGCAGCTGTTAATTATGGCAGTAATTTTAACTTCTGTGTCCCTAAAGCACTGTTTTATGGATAGTTGAGTCATGATAATTTCCATACATCTTCCTAAGGAGTATTTCAGACAAGGCAATTTGCAAAAAAAAAAAAAAAATAAGCACAAGAGAAGGGTCAGAAACTTCTTTAGATTAAAACTTTATCATGATATGTTGTATTTCATAGAATCATAGAATGGTTTGGCTTGGAAGGGACCTTGAAGATCACCTAGTTGGTACCCTCCTACCATGGGCAGGGGTGACACCCAGTAGACCCAGTAGTTGCTCAGAGCTCTATCCAACCTGGCCTGGAACACTTCCAGGGATATTCCAGGGATAGGGCATCCCCAACTTCTCTGGGCAACCTGTTCCAGTGCCTCAGTACATTGTTGATTAAAGAATTTCTTCCTAACATCTAATCTAAATCTGTTTTAACCCAGTCCTCCTTGTCCCATCATTATCTGCCAACGTAGAGAGTCACTCCCCTCTTTTTTATGAGTTCCCTTTAGGTACTGGAAGGCTGCTATAAAGTCTCCCTGGATCCTTTTTTTCTTCAGGCTGAACAACCCCAGCTCTCTTAACCTTTCCTCACAGGAGAGATGCTCCAACCCTTTAACCATCTTCGTGGCCCTCCTCTGGAATTGCTCTGGCAGGTCCACCTCTGTCTTGTGCTGAGGACTTGAGATTCCAGGGGCAGAGTAGAGGGGCACAATCACCTCCCTGCACCTTGAACAAGCTCATATTTTGCCAGATCACGGTCCTTTTTATGTAGCCCAGTACACAACTGGCTTTCTGGGCTGCAAGCACACATTGCTCGTTCATGTGCAGCCTCTCATCCCACAGCACCCCCAGGCTGTGCTTGGCAGGGCTGCTCAGTGAGTTCCTCTCCCAGTCTGTGCTCATGTCTGAGACTGCTCCAACTCTCACACCTTGCCCTTGGACTTCTTATTGTGGATCCACTTCTCAAGCTTGTCCAGGTCTCCCTGAAAGGCATTCCTTCCTTCTGTTTTTTATCATTTCCTTCCATGTACTTTCTGTAAATGAATTCTTTCCACACAAAAACATTATCTTTGAGCTAGGAAGAAAGGGCAACATCTATTTCACAAAATTATTACTTTTGCTCACAAGCAGATGACTTACTAAAAAACGATAAAACTGGTTTTTCTGAATCATTGTGATTTTATTTTCATTTTGCCTTTTTGTCTATTTTCTTGCACTGAGCTATCTACAGTTTCCTTTTGCTGCCTTTAAATATTCAGTTGTCTGAACTTGGAGAGGCTATAAATGATGATAGTGCTTACAGTCACCAATAATACTTTCTTCTAGGTTTGGGTTATGTTACAGCATTTATTTTTACTTAGTAGTAACATTACTATTCTTGAAATACCTGTTTCCATTAGATATCTGGTTCACTAATTATTTTTTCCTCACTTTCTCTTTTTTTGATAAATCACTTTTTTGGTTTTTGTTACATATTTAACTTCTTGTGTGTTATGTATCACTGTTCCTTACTTTTGTAGTTCATCAGTCAGATTGGAGGAACATGGTCTTCCATATAGAGATTAAAAAGAAATTACTTGGAGATTTTTAGTGTTCAATCTTTGTTTTATGAAAGCTTAATTAATTAAATGAAAAGCAATATTGTCCTGGTTTGAGACAAAATCAGAGGGAGAAATAAAACTATCCTGTGATAGAAAGCAGACCACAGTCACCCCTCCCCCCAGCCAGGTTTGGGAAAAGAAATATTTCCTCAAAGGAAAGTGAAGAAGATACAACACTATTTATTTAACAAACACACAGGAAAGTAATAATAATGCTAAATAATAAAATCAGTCGCTGTGGAGAGAAAACCTGGAAGATTTTAGAGTCTTTCTGTTGGTGTGGTCCCTGTGCTGGATTGGCATGGGGGACCCCCTGGTGGAAGGTCTCCCAGTGATGTCCCAATGTTCTGGTGTTCTGAACAAGTCCAAAAAAAGTCACCCCAAGACAAATATATACAGAAAAAAAAAAGTGTTGATGTTTTGTGGTATGTTTGTACAGCACCTAATACAGCTCCTGATTGGGACTGGTAGAGAATACACAAAATACACATAGTAACATACATAGACAGTAATTTTGAATTCAATTATGGAAGTGATACTTTCATTATTAAAATGTAAGTGTTTTGCCTAAAATCTTATGTGCAGCATGTTTCACAAGGATAATATCCTACTGCTCACCAAGGTAAGCACAAGACTTGGTGCTAGTGGCTAAGATAATAGCAGTAAATTGAATGATAGTAAATTGAAAACCACTTGAGTCACTAAATATCATATTGAATATTATTGGAAGCTGAAGCTCAGAGTCCTGGTGCAGTGTTCTGTTAGCTCAAATAGTTATTAAACCTATTCTCTCTTCACTAAGCTCATCTGCATTAAAAGAATTTGCTATTAAAGCCACATCAATAGAGCTAAATTTCCTGGTAGAGCTGCAGCTTACATTTGTGGAGGCTTTGGTGGTATAGTTTACATTGAACAGAGGCATCTAAACTGGCCAAAGGGTATTTTGCAGATCAACAGTCAGGATGAGGGTTTCAGCTGGTGTAACTTTGTTTCTTAGAAATATGGTTCAGGATTTTTTTTCCTAATAAATAGCTGTATCAAAAAAAATGTCTGAATGTATGTCAAGGCTGGCTGCTTGGTTGATATTTTCACTTAACCTCTTCCTTTTTCTGAAATCACATTTATATTTAGCTACTGTCCTTTTGCATATGGAGACACCAAGATTTACAGGAGTCACAAACCCAGTGACATACTTAGCTGCCTAATTTTTAAATTTGCTTTGATTATTTGCCCAAGATGTATTACATGGGAAGAACCGTGGTCTAGTTGCATTGCAACGCTGTCCCAACATTAGGATCCAGGCTTTGTGTTTGCTTAGTCTCAGCTTACCCATCTCTGAGAGGCAAAGATGTCTGCTTTTCTTGGCAGGTGCTTAGGAAGCTCAGTAGAATCCTAGGATCTGGAAATCCTAGGATCAGTCATGAACACCTCGAGCCTTTAGGGAAAAAGAGAAACTACTGGTGGTGATTTCCCCCAAGTGGGACAATCAGCAGTTGTGATAGATGAAAATGGAGAGAGCACTGTTTGGCAACAAAATGTTCTCCAAGTGTGGTTGGCACAGAATTTTTGTCTGAAAATCCTCTGCACATGTAGTGTAAAAAATCAAGCTGCTTTAAGGCACTTCAGTTTCAGTGTCAAAGAATCGAGATACACAAATGTGATCGTGACCTTTGAAAAACTCTGCTCCGTCCTGTAGAATTCTGGGCTCCCCAGTACAAGAGAGGCATGGAGCCCCTGGAGCAGGCTGGATTATCTCTTTCATGAGGAAAGGCTGAGGGAGTTGGGCCTTTTCAGCCTCCAGAAGACATGACTGAGAGGAGACTTCATCAGTGGATATAAGTATGTGAAGGGAGGGTTTGTAGAAGACACACCCAGGCTCTTTTTGGTGGTGCCAAACAACAGAACAAGAAGCCAGGGACAGGAACTGATGCACAGGAAGTTCCATCTGAACATGAGGAAGAACTTCTTTACTCTGTGGGTGACAGCACTGGAACAGATTGTCCAGAGAGGTTGTGGAGTCTCCCTCACTGGAGATTATTCCAGAAAAGTCTGAATGCCTGTGCCATGTGCTTTAGGGTGACCCTGCTTGAGCAGGGAGGTTGGACCAGACGACCCACTGTGGTCCCTTCCAACCTGACCCATTCTGTGTTTCAGTGTGTGGGTGAGTTTCATGTAAATGTGATTAAATAAGTCCCTGTGATTCAATTTTGTGCTGTAAACACTGTAAAATGTGTAATTTAATTTACTTTTTTAACCGCTTGCCTGTTTTAAAGCCTATTTTACTACATTTATTCTTCCAGCAAAAAATGTTGCTCATGTGTGTTGGGCTGTGTCTTTTGTAAGGTGCATGACCTGGGAACATCTGTTATGTGCTGTCTTCTTTGTGAAATGGGACTGTCTGATATCACAGTTGTGCAAATTCAGGAAAAGGTGGTATTAGTTGCTGACCCAAGAAATGCACTCGTCCATTTTTAGAGGCATTCATTGTCAGTCATGCATCTCAGCTGCAAAGGATCTGCAAAATCAAAATAAAGGCCTGTGCAAAGAGAAACAAGGGCATAATTTCTGTCCAGAAGCATTTACAGAGTCAAAACCATTTTTTTCTTAAAAAAGTGTCATGGGGTGGACATGAAAATAGGAAGCTTTACAGCAGGCTGTTAGAACTGTGTGCTGCAAGTACCCTTGGCAACTGTTTGGCTCTGGATTCAAAAGTGCAACTCAGGCACAACTTTCTCATCAGTCAAAAACCAGGACTCACAGATTGGGTTGGGCTTGAAAAGAGCTGAGCTAACACTGCAGAGCTCTTGAGGAATGCATGCTGGAGACCTTACTGCTCTAGTGTGTCGGGGGCTGTAGTGTATTCTGGTGACTAATATTTTAAAGTTTTAGGATTTTCTCGGATGTTTATCAAAAATCTGTTTTCTGACTGGAAACAGGAGACTCTGATGTTCCTTGTGGCATTTAGTAACTATATCTTTATCTTTATTTGAAAGGTTCTTGTGCCAAAGGATCCTCTGTTAATGGGTAAGATGGTAGAAGTGAATATTTATGAAGCTGGGAAACATTTTATGAAAGGGCAACCAGTGTCAGATGCCAGAGTTCACACTGCATCCATCACCAGACCGTTAGCAAAAGGAGAAGTTTCTGGTTTAACAGAGGTGAGTAAAAGACATTTTCTGCTTTACTACACTTGTAAATCAACAGCTGTTCAAGCAAAATGATTCCATGCTATGTATCTGTTATCATTTTATAGTTTCCATTTATATATGCATGAAGCTTTAATATTTTCTGACAGATTGAAATTTGAATTCAAAATATGTTTTTGCTGATGCCCGTAGCTTTACTTTGCTGACTGTAAAGGCAATAATGCACTTGTTTCTTCTTTCAAGGTGCAAGATGGGGAAAGAACTTGTAGAATTGAAAAGATTTAACACTAGTGATTATATAACAATGTATTTCAGTTTAGTGGAAGGATAAATCAGTTTACTTTTCTTTACATAACTGTTTTTTTAAAAAATGTGTATTGATTACATGCCTGTTAAAACAGGTCAAAATACAATTCAGAGATTCAAAATTAATTGATGGGTAGAGGTATGGAATATTTACAATATATTTTGGAAAAAGGTCAACATCTGATTTAGTCATGTAAAGAAAATGAAACTCTTTTAAAAAGAGATCTGATCCTTATTTTACACCTCAGTAGATATGGCTGTTAGCCAAGTATTCTCATACATTTCATGGAGCTCTAGTTGTAAAAACTGATGGAGTGTGAAATGAAAATGTGTATCACATTTCTAAGCATCATTTGATGTCCTTTCTCCAGCTCTGTTGTTAGGATCTCCAAAAATATGTAGTGCATGGAAGAAGGATAATTGTCAGTTTCTCAGCCACCTTACTGCTTTTACGGTGAATTGTTGACAAGTATTAAAGTATATACATATCCTTGTTTAAGTTCTAAGTAGTCATATTTAAAATACATACTCAAGGCATACTTTAGGTGACTAGTGTTAAGCTAAGCTCCTTGAGCTCTTGAATAGGCCTGGCCATGGAAACATAGAGCAACAATAATGCATTCTCTATAATGCATCTACTGTGATGTGTTGAGCAGATCACAAACCTTACGCACAAAGACATTGCTGAGCTCTCTGTGAGTGTGTGTATATTGGCCTGATAAGGGTCTGTAAGAGGAAAAGACAGCCCAAACCCTCCAATTGCCTGGTTGGACTATGTAACTATTTAAACACAGCTGATTTTTTCATCAGAACATTTTTTTTTAAATAATCTGCTGGAACAGAACCAATACTGTCATTAAACTGAGTATGTGCTGCCAGAAGCTTGTACATGGTGACAAGCAAGCAGACTCGACTGAAATTTATGTTAGAATGAGAGATGAAATTATTAAGATCAAGGATAATGATAATTTCCATAAGAACTCATTCAGATACATAGATCTGGTCCTGCCCTTTGGACAGGTATGAACAACTACCTGAAATGCCCCAGTAAGTAGCTGCAGCAACCAAATGATAAAGCAAATTGCTTTTCATGACTTTTGTGATTACCAGTGCTCCTTCAAGGGAGTATCTTATTTATCTTTGGTCCATTGGATGCAAATATTGATAGAATTAATTCAGAGTATTTCTAGCATATCTTTTCTCATGCTTTTTCAGTGTATGAAAAACATAGCTAATATGTATATCCAATAATGATCTAATGATATAGAATGTATTTTTATATTCTTTATTAAAAAACTGTGACTAAGTAGGTGGGCTTAGTGTTAGGTCTTGACATTCAATAACATTAGGCACTGTGGCAGAATTTGGGACAGGAAGGACAGAGAAGTCTTAGAGTCAGCAGCTCGGGTTAAAAAGCTGTCAAAGCAATCAGACTTACCAATTAAAGTGGACAGATTAAGTAGTAAAATGAACAGATATTTACCAGGTGTTTTGGGTTTTTTTTTCAACTTCAGCATGAATTTTTAATAAAAGTCACTCAAAAGGGAATGGTGTCTTCAAGTGGCAAAATTTTACAGGAGGGTTATTTTGGCAGGCAAACACATTTGGAAATTTCAAGTAACTCAGTTCTGCTATAGATTTATTTGGTTTTAAAATGCGCAGTTGCTGATTCAGTAATAGAACCATGTTTAGAAGACATATAGCAGAGGATATATAGGTGAAAGCTGAAATTATTCAAGCATAAGGGCATTTTTGGATTTGGTTCTAGTAAATCTGACATAGAATATATGTGAACTGGGCATTAAAAAAGTAGTGACAATAATATTAAAAATGAACATTCAGACGAAACAAGCATGTTATGAATTACTAACTCCAATTACAAATATCAGTGAATAAGTGTTACAAAGCTTTGATTGAGAATTAGTTCTACTAAGTTTCAAAGGAAAACGTGATGATGTAAATGCTGCAGATGTGATATCCTTTCATTGAGGTAGACTTGAAGTTGACAAAGCATTAAGGGTGTGCTTCAGCATTTTGAGATTCAGAAAAGCAATTTTGTATGTCTTCTGTGTTCTTAAGCTCTCTGGTAAACTTGTCTTTGAGATTTTGGAGGTGGGTTTGCAATGTATGTAATACTGAGTATATTATCACTGGATAATAAATATTTTGAAAATTCAGCAATGTATGTCAACAGTCTGAATGTAATCTAATATTAAAAAAAAAACACAACATTTTTATTGGTTTTATTTGGCCGTGTTTAGGAGTCTTGACAATTTCTCAGCAGGACGAAGTAAAATACCTAATAAATGTACCCTGTTTACAGACAAATATTTGCCCAAACCTAATACTTGAAAAAAGTAAGAATCTGCAAGAATATGATCTCTTGATAGAAATAGAGTGTGTTATGCTTCTGTACTCCAAAAATAATTCTAATTGTTTACATATGTTCTGTGACTAGAGGAGAAAAAATACTGCAAGATGAGAAATATATAAAGAAGAGGCCAAAGGGCTGAGGCATAAAAATAAAAGGCTGGCTACCTGCCAGAATTGCAATGCATTGCCAGAATCAAAGCCCTATAAGTCTGAGGGCCTTTGGTGGGAAATTTTAATTAGGTGGAAAATTAAGGCAAGAGAAAAAAAATTAATTTTAACAGGCTATTTAATGACATAGTCACGATTATTTTCTGTTCATAATTCCTGTTTCTATAATGCATCTATGACTGACTTTCTTTTCAAACACATACAGGGACATTCTTGAGTTTTCTGTTGTCCATTGGTTTATGAGATAACATTCTCCATGTCTAACACCTCCCCTGGGAACCACCTCTGCTGGGAGCATCAATTTGCAATATCTCCTTTCTTGAGTCCAGGATTTTGGTGCACATTTCTATGGCTCCCAAGCCATATAATATCCACAGTTGGCCCCTTGAGCTAATAGACACCCAAGTCATTGGGCTCTTTGTAGGAAAGAGGAGTGAGCCACTGATTTTCAGTTAACAACCAATTACTTCATCATTCTGCTTGTTCCTGGTTTTTCCCCTATCCTGCCTGCATTTTTTGCAGTAGGTTATTGTGGCATTGTACTTCTGGATACCAGTGAAGAAATTTTATCTTCCTGGCTTTCGAGTTAGCCACAGTTACATTGGCAAAAGATGACCTCTAAGCATTGCACAGCCTTTTTTCTGATGTTAGGAAACAGGGAAGATGCATATAGCAAACATTTCTTTATAGCCTGCCAGAATGAAAATTCAACAAAGCATAGCTTAAAGGAAACTCTCTGATCTCAGGTAGAAAGGGAGCTTCACTTGCAGGCGAAATAAAATGGAGGAGGAGGAAGAAAATATCTTCTGCTGGAACAGAAATTAAAGAAATCATGTCAGAATTGAGATCTCTGTATTGGAAACTTCCTTCAAGGGCTTGGAAGGAAATGTGGGAGATGTGCATTAATTATTAAGCGTGGTTTTTACATATGCTGGAGTTTCAAAGTGGTGCAAAATCTGGTTCCTGAAGAGGAACTAGAGATTTGAGATTTAGAAAAAAAAGAGAATGATGAAGCAAATTTTAGATCAAAAAAACCAGCATAAAGGTATGAGGAGAGGAATCTATCATAAAATTGCAGAAACAGAAACTGTAGAAAGTATGAGAAATGCTAATGAAAGGTCAGAATTTCCAAAAAAAGAAAGATAAACTGATACAAAATACACCTTTTACCACTCTTTTTAACCTGCTTTGCAGAGGGATCTTTATATCATGAAGTCCAAGAAGGGGCAATTTGAGAAACGTGTGGGGAAGTTTCTGTTTATGAGAAACACACTGACAAAAAAAGAACATTTTCTATGTAAAATCATTTTCAGGTAATGCTTTATGAAAATGTGGTGTGCTATTTGATGCTCTTGCATTCTTAGGAACATACCTTTTGTTGGCTCAGTTGCACTCTCTCCCTCTTTGTGACACCAGTCTGAATGAATAGCACCAAAGTGAGTGGTGCAGTTGTCACAACTCTAGGATGGAATTCCAGCCAGAGGGACCTGGACAGGCTCTAGAAGCAGGTCAATGGCAATCTCCTGAGGTTTAACAGGACCAAGTGCAAGGTGCTGCACCTGGGTCAAGGCAAATCCTGGTATAAATACAGGCTGGGGGATGAAGGGGTTGAGAACAGCCCTGCCCAGGTGGATGAGAGGCTGGACATGAGACAGCAGCAGCCCAGAAAGCCCTTTGTATCCTGGGCTCCATCCCAAGCAGTGGGAGCAGCAGGTCGAGGGAGGTGATTTCTGCCCCTCTGCTCTGCTCTCCTCAGCCCCCACCTGGAACACTTCATCCACCTCTGGGGTCCTTGGCACAGGAAGGACATGGACCTGTTGGAGTGAGTCCAGGGGGCCCCCAGGATGATGAGAGGGATGGAGCACCTCTGCTATGAGGACAGGAATTGGGCAGCCTGGAAAAGAGAAGGTTTGGGGGTGAACTAACTGTGGCCTTCCAGTCCCTGAAGGGAGCCTACAACAAAGATGGGGAGTGACTTTTTACAAGAGCATGTAGTGACAGGACAAGGGGAGTGGATTCAAACTGAAAGAGAGCAGACTTAGATTAGATACTCAGAAAAAAATTCTCTCCTGTGAGGGTGGTGAGGCACTGGAGCAGGTTGTCCAGGGAAATTTTGGATGCCCCATTCCTCGAGGCCAGGCTGGATGGAGCTTTGAGCAACCTGGTCTAGTGAAAGGTGTCTCTGTCTGCAGAAAGGGGGTTGGAACTAGATGATCTTTAAGGTCCCTTCTGCCCCAAACCTATGATTCTCTGAAAAAAATGATTGTAGTGCAAAGCATACAAGTAGTTAGTGCTTTTGCATATATTAATCTGTTTTGTTTAATGTGTTACTTGTGTTCCCTGCTGGTTATAAATAGAAGTCATAAAAGATGATGTTAAATCCTTCTTAATTAATTTTTTCTTCTTATGTTTTCTTCATTTATTTCATGAAGGTCACTATAAAGTTAACGGAACAAAAGAGATATTTCCTTTTGAAGAGTAGAGCTCAATGCCACCTATGGCTGTTTTTAAAAACAACCTTCAAAAGTCTATTTCTTTCCTGAAAAAAAAGAAAAAAATTGTTATGTTCCTTAGATGCTGATTTTTGTGATCAGCGTGCTTTGTTGGCTTTATTTATTCGAGGATTTGAGTTGACTTGGAATTTTTGTTCTGCTTGAAAGCCCAAGTTTTCTCAGCTTAGAATCTGAAATTTGGGATGAATTCTTTCTTACGGGCAGAAATAGATTTTTCTTGCTGGATTTAGATAGGCACTGGATTGGATTGCATGTAGCAGTTGGGGAACTTTAATCACTGCTGGTCTTCAAGAACATACTCAGCAAGTATGTGTGACAAACACTGGAGATGTAGGTCAGCCACCTTGGGTCATGGGTATGGGTTAGGTGACCTCTCAGCTTTGTTTCCAGCCTTATCTTCTGTAATTCTGTGAACATTTTAATTTGGCCAACAATCTTTTGAAGACTGGAATAGAAGGTAATGCGTTGATCTGGAACTTTTCCCTGCACTAGTTAGAGGGGTAAAATACATAGAGGTGATTTAAGGCAGTAAATCCAAGAGCCAACACAAGACCTTCACCAATTAGTTTTATCCTGAGGTCTTTAATTTAATGAGCATGTTATCTTTCTGCCCATCCCTCCAGCAGGGCTGAATTTTAACTACAGTGATCAAAGCTCAACTGAAACAATACTTATTACATAGACCCTTTTCAAACAAATGCTTACTGAAGTCCATCTCAGGTGAAAAGATCTCAACTTTAGTTTATTTACTTTTCATTTCCTTAACAGACAGTGTTATTTGGCTGAATGTCACTGTTTAATCACTTTAAATTAGGTAATTATGTTAATCCTGTGCAGTGCATGCAGTAAATGGAAATAATAATGACTGGGATGATTCAACTTTGTCATTTTTCTGAAGGATAAGAGAAAGTGAAACAGAAATGTTCTCCCCCTCCTGCCTCTAGAAGTAAAACTCCAATGCTAAAATACTTCTGCCATTTTTTTGGTATTATTTCTAGTACTTAACCTGTTGATGCTGCACTGTAGGATGAGTGGGTGGGTTCTGCTCTCTGGTGGCACAGGGGCAAACTGGAACTACGTGGCCATGGTAATTTTAACTACTTGGCACAAATGCAAATGCATAGTCAGAGGCATCAGGTATTTTTGTCTTGGATGGATGTTGTATGTTCCTCATCTATTGAAGCTGTAATCATAGTAGTCTTTCTACATGAAAACTTGGATGGGACAGCACATAAAAGGCACATGAAGCTCATGATAGAGCTTTCCCCATGACCAAGGGGAAGGTCAGTAGGAGATTTGATGTTACACAAACAAGGTGCTGAAATATTTAACTTCCGCCTCTTAGAAATGTATTTGTTGCTAAAACCATTTAAGTGAGATGATTCATTAGTTTTGAAATTGTTTTGAAGAGCAATAAAAATTACAGTCATGAGATTAAGCTATTTTAAAAATAAAAACTCTCTTAAAAAGTGTAGCTCATTTCAAAGAAATTACCAAACCACGTTAAAGGTAGACTAGGGTGTTCTCTATCCTTTAATATTATAGTGTGTTCAAAATTTTCATTAGATTCTAAGTAGATTAATGGGTTTCTAATAGTCTAAAAATCATCACTTGTGTTCTTGTTGATTCCCTTTATGATAATGTGCGTTTACTAAGATATATGTATAAATTCTGCAAATAAGGTTTTTTTAATCTGGCAAATCTCTTGTAACAGTGTTGAACTGATCCAGCAATATTAGGATTAATTGTGATTCATAGTAGAATACTGAGGTCCATTTGTAATCATAATTTCCTAATCAGACTTTTATAATATTTGGATATAGTGATTTATGTTTGTGCTTTTAATATACTTGTAACATTAGGGATATTTTTTTTGTGGTGTCAAGGGTAATAAGATACAGAAAAAGGGGAAAAGACTTTTCAGTAAGGGAAATAATTTTTTTAAGATTTTGTCAGTAGTAAATTATAGTTGGGGAAGGTGTCTGCATATAAAAATTCAAAGGCAGATTTGTGGTGGCTGTATCTTTGACAGGCATTAAATTGCACTTGAGTAGTAAGGATGAGGTTCTGTTTGGTGGCTGCATTGGACAAAAGGTGTCTTAAAACATTCAAATACCATACTTCACTCAAGTGCTTGTGAAATTGAGAGCCTTAAATTTAGTCCACCAAGGATATATTCCTAATTACACTAGAATATCCAAGGAACTTACTGTGACTGTTGAACACATTAGAAGGATTGTATCCTCAAAGACAGTCCTCAGAATGTTGCAGCATCTAAGGAAGCTTAGTGAACTCTTGCTAATTCAAAGGTTGCATGCAGGAACTTTGTGTTTGTGCAGGCTGTATTCCATATCAGGTTTAACATTCCCTCTAGATCTTTTGTCATGCAATCAGATCAAAGCCTTTATTATTCCTTTACCCATTAAAGCATGTTGTTGCAGTTTTACTGGACCAAACAACAACAGATATAAACCCTTGCCCTCCTACTACAATCTCTCCCCCTGAGGTATTTATTTAAAGGACTCCTCTCAAACTACAGGAGGAATAATTGCTTTAAAAGTTTGTGTTCTCTCTCTGAGAAACTTGGCCTATTAGTTTTCATGAGACCTTACTCTTAAATTGAACTTTAAGGTTTGCTACTTGTTTGTAGCAAGTTCCAAAGTAAGCTGTTTCTGTGGGCTTTATCAAAGACCATTAATTAAAAGACTTAGAAAAATTACTGATAATTTAAGTACTCAGTTAAAGACAGCTTTACTTGTGATTAGTGTACAGTACACCCATCTTGATAACTTTCCTCTGACTACTTGCCATGATGTATTTAAATTACTTGAAGCATTCCCCCACCTCTAATTTCAGAAATTCTGAAATTTCTGAAATATCTGAAATATAATTATTTCAGATGTTAGAACCCTTCTTAAAGATGATTAATTCTCCTGATTATTCCAATGCCAGTCACACATACTACCTAAAATCCAGAAATTAGGACTGGATTTGAGATAATTGCCTGATCCAGCAGTGGGATGAAAGAATTTTGCATTGGAAGATCTAGTCAGGTTAGCATGAAAGCTTGTGGTGGTGGTGTGATAGAGTTGGTGTAGATAGCCCAAATCCTGTACATGTTCCCACTAAAGTGAGATTAGTGCTACATCTGTTTCCATGGTTCTTTAAATATTATACCTTTCTTTTTCATCAAAATGTATCCCAAGGCTTGTTCTTCATTTTCATAGTTGACTTCAAGCAAATTTGCAGGTTGGTATCAGAAACAGTTCATGTTTTGAAGTTCCAAAATAGTCAGAGGGCTTAAAGCACAGATTTTCTGTATTCAAAACTCAAGGCCATGGGATGTTAAAATTTCAGCATGTTTACTTTCATTTCTTTTACTGGAGTCAGGACCACCACCCAGATTTGGTGTAATAATAAAATTACTATCTGGGACATATTTCTTCCATACTAGGTATTATCAAAACCTGAGGTTTCAGAATTATGGTGAGGCAGATATATGTACTTCAGTGTCACTTCAGCTTTTAATTGTTGAGATCACAAGCACTCACATAAAGTCATTTTTAAGTAGGAGATAGTGGTGTAAAGTTGGAACCAAAGTTGAACTACATGGTGATCAATGCCACTAAAGTCTGAAAGAAATAATACAGATTTTTCTCATGTATTCTATATTGTAGAGAAGGGCTGACAAAGCCTTTGTAAAAAACCCCATACATTTAAAAATTTCAATTACAAACATTTTTTTAAAAGAAATGTACATTTTTAGTTGGTGATGGTAATCACAGTTACAAAGTAGTTATTTCTGGCACAGCTTAAATCAACGAATGCTGCAATGAGTGTTGATTTTATTGTGCTATCAATGTCTTCTTTATGAGAGCTTTCACTTTGGCTTTTTACCTGGTCTTACCAGTAGAAACAGTGTTTAGTGGGACTTGGCCTGTAAAGGAGCCCTCTCCACAGATGTGTGAGCATATTGTCATTATTCTGGTGCAGCAATGGCCAGTCTTAGATGTGGGACAACCTAGATTTCACCTGCCTAATTTAGCATTATCCAATACTCCCTTTTCCAATGGCTGCCAGCTCAGCATCATGTATGTTGGAGCATATGTGACCTGTGGAGAAAGAGAGCTGGTAGCTATTAATCACATGGCTCATTTTTGTCTGGGGGTGTGATTGGCAAGGCATGGTAGTGTAAGGCTTTAGGTAGACTCACATGCCCTCACAAAAATCTGACCACCCAAACACTGCAATATGAGCTGAATTCATGCTTGATAAATAGTGAAAGGAATGAAACCTGACTGGCTAGAGAGCCAGATGTCAAATGTGAAATAAAAAGAAAAAGCCCCATGGAAATTACTATTATTTTTCTTTAGTCTCGGTATAACCAAGGGATCCTTGGAACAACATTATATGAGAAAATTATTCACTAAATGTCTTGGCTTTCAAATTGATGGATTCTTCTTCATACCTATATGTGTATACTGTGGCAGAACTTGAACAAATGCTCCATTTTGGATTGCGGTGGCTTGGAAATTTTTGTGAAAGTACTTTTGAGGGAACAAATATGTGTAGGCAGTACATTTAAGCTCTTTTTGTCAAAAACATCGCATAGCTACAAAAACTACCTATGCATAATATGGACCAGATGGATTCCTGGTCCTCAGTAAAGGGTCTTGTTATCAGGACTAGAGGATTTTTTCTTTAAAATCTTGTCCTTGTTTTGACATGACTTCATATGTGACAGTAAGTCATTTCAGTCAGTGTGACTGTGATTTATCTTATCCGTATGGAAACTATTTTGCAATTCTCACATACAAAATCTCTGATAAGTGCAGATAACATAATTATCATACAAAAAGGACAGCTGTGAATATCCATTTCTGACACAGATAGCTTTTTCAAAACACGAGAACTTTAATTTGGTAAAATGATGGAAGTAGTGCTTAGAATGACAGGAATTCTTTTCCTTTTTCAGCCTGTGTGTCTCTGTCCAAAGAAATTAGTTCATTATTTTTTCAGTGAGGATTGCTTAAGATTCTGTAGCATAATCAGATTTTGTCACAGAACCACGGGGGAAAGGCAGATGTGCAGTTCTTAATAGCTGGAAAGGAATGAATTATACTTGGGAGAGTATCTTGTGTGATTAAAAAAACCCACCTGTTGTAGTGCTATTAAGCTTTAGTATGGAGAAATGGAGCGTCTCAATATCCAAATCCATCAATTTGTTAAAAGACTAGATTAAACCCCACAATTACAATCCTGTGGGTTTGCATTTCTCACCCCTATACACACCTGGTATATGTTTGACATTTTCAAGTCGTCTTGTGTTTTATTTGTGTTTTTCTCAGTTTTTCGTAATTTCTTTTCCTGGTTTGTGTAACTGTTGTGTGTGATTTGGAGTTTTAGGAGTGCAAATTGGTCAGCAGGGTGATGGCATAAAACAGATTATTGAGGCAGGGGTCTGGCCTTTCCCTCAACGGGAACATTGATTTATACTTGGGTGAGGGGTTTTTTCCCAGCCCTTGACATGAATCCTACTGGATTGTTCTCCCATTGTTGAAGTGAGTAGGCTCAGAAGTTACTGGGATGAGCAGAGATATGAAATGTTGTGGAGAACACCCCTTGCCCAGGAGTCTATTCCTGTTAATACTTGTATTCACCTAGAGAGAAAAGCAACAACAAAACATCAAAGAAAGCTGTATTGAAATATTATGGGTTGTCTTCTTACAACCAGTAGCCTTTTCTAAACAGAGAAAAGCTGAACATTGCAGTGACATGGAAGACCTATAATATGTGATAACAAGAAGAAACTAAAGATTGTATTTCTCACATAGGTATTTGGAGTGTTAAGTGAAGTATTCTGAACTAAGGACATTCTAGAGTTCTAGTTCCTCATTTTCCTGTAAATGCCAACTCTACTGGGTTTCAGCCTTTAATTAGGTTAATACTTCTTACACAGTGCTATCACACACATCAGCACACAAATTTGTTTCCCCTGTGCACAGTGCTGAGACTATTCCTTTAGAATCAGAATTGTTTAGGTTGGAGAAGATGTTTAAGATCATCTAGTCCAACCACTAACCCCGCACTGCCAAGTCCATCTCTAAGTCCCCAAGTGTCACATCCACACATTTTCTAAATACTTGCAGGGATGACGTCTGTGACACTTCCCTGGGCAGCCTGTTCCAATGCTAAACAGCCTTTTTGGTAAAGAAATTTTTCCTAATATCCAATTTAATAAGCTACTGTTAGATATTTTTCCTCTTCATTGTTTGTTGTGTAATAGCAGTGTTATTTGCTACAGGCTATTTAAACCTCACTTTCAAGGGAGTTACAAATTTCTTTCTAACCTTTCCTATGACTCCCCATAACTAAATTTCTGAGTGCTTCAGAAACAGTAATAAGTTTATATTTACATTATCCTCATGAAATGCAGCTTTTGTGTTCCCATTTCACAGATGAAGATGAGGCAGATGTTCAAAGTGTCCACTAGAAGGTTAGTCTAGAGAATGAATTTGATGCTGGTCAGTTAAAGATGCTTGGAACTAGATATTTATGAATTACTGAAATTTTGTAGCATGTGTTCAAGCAAGTTGCAGCAGTGACTGTTCAGCATTTAAGAGAAACCAACTCCAGGGGATGAAGTCTCAAAGAAATAGAGAAAATTTTGACTTTTCACTTCATGGAGTACTTTTTTAATTCTGGAGGAACTGATTTTCTCCTAATGAGCCAATCCTAGGAATTATCAGATAGAACCTGATAGAGCACACCAAGTAAAACCAGCATGGGAGAAGACCAGTGGGTACAAATTGCCAATATTGGAGCATGACAGGACACAAGTGTGTGCTCAGGCACTTCAATCCTGTACAGCTACAGAAGCTGGTTGTCTAGTCAGACCACCCTCTGACTGATACAAATGCTCTCCTGAGGGGAGATATTCGTTACAGCCTGTAGATTGGAGACTGACTGTTCTTTGATGTCTTAGACAGAGCGCCAAGGTGCTATCATGATTATCTAGCATAAAATACACAGCAAGCCAAGAAAGGTTTTTCTCATGTAATCTTTATTGTGGGGAAGGGCTCATGAATCGTTTGTAGAGACTGGGGATAGAGAGGTTGTGTTAGAGCAGTTAGGCTTGCTAATCACAGAAAGTAACCATTGTTTGATGTTTCCATGAGAGAGTCCTCCATTAACTGCAGTTGAACTTGACTGAGTGTGAAATTAAAAAGGAGGCTCAGATTTCCAGACACTCCCTCAGGTGCTCAAAAGTATGCTAACTAGCAGTGTGGGAGACCTCCTAAAACAACTAAGGAAAGAGGCCATGACAGTATGAAACGAAAACCTTTGTATTATCACTGAACCCAAAAAGTTGGTCAAGATCAGTTACAGTTTATTAACTGTTAAATTTCAGGCTTACATGAAATGCTTCTTTTTGCCAAAGTCTGATTCCAGCTGGGCTTGGTGAGCATCTGCAGTCCCAAGAACTGGGGGTGTTTAATACTGGGCAGAAAAGGCTGTGAAAATAAATGTAAGAGAAATTGTCAGGAGACTACATATTAAGGCATTGCCTAGCTTTAAGAAAATGTATTTAAAACTAAAACATGACAGAGATGAAGGTTTTCCAGGCTATGTTGGCTTCTGGTGGCAACTGGAATCTAAGACAGGAATTGTAGAGACATGATTGCTGACTTGCTTTATGGCACTGGAGACACTTCAATCTTCTTTATTTGTTTCTCTACTTGTAAAACAATGGAGGCATATAGATCCCACAGATACCTACTGGTATGGAATTTGAAACTCTGGAACCTAGTGTCATTACAAAATATATAAAATGCTCTTTTTTAGCCATGTTTATTATTCACGAGGGCTGTATCCTTTGTCTCTAGGGTTGTTGTATAAGTCTCTGTGGAACATTCCATTTTAATGTTTGGTTCTGTAGGAAGAAATGAAAATACCATAAATTCAGGATTATGACGTATTGTGGGATTAAGGGAAAGGCTTTAGCCAAGAATATATACATATATCAGTTCATTCTACTTCGTTCCATGCAAAAGATCTTTAAGAGTTTTTCTTGATTTTGAGAGAGAATGTCCCTTGAGTAAAAACAGTATTACTCATTTCACTGTTGATATGTGAATATCATTCAGTTATATTGGTGGTTATTGTGACATGAATATATATTTTCAGATCTAGCTATTCATTTTACTGGGGTACTCTTTCTGATTGCAAACTTTTGTGTCTTTGCCTGTAGCTACCATTGACCTTCATATAATTGTCATTGTTATTTCAAGATATAAAAAGGAAGCAAAAACGTGATAGTCTCTGAAAGCTTGTGCTGTAAAAAATGTGTATCATATTTCATTTAATAATCTCATTTGTAGAACAGTCTTTGAACATTCACATACTGCTAGCTTTTTGTCATTCTTTCATCATCCAACTGGCATGATGAATGAACTGGGAAAATTGTTGTTTTATAAATATAGCCTTAAAATAGTTATTAAAAAATACCCACCAACCAAAAAAAGACCAACAAAAAATCTCTATGATCCTTTAAAGAAGGAGTAAGTTGGAATCTTGTGGAATTATATCCAGTAAGACAGGCAGCAGTGTGCACTCTGAAAAATGATATCTAATGTTGCTACAAGTAAATATACATCCTGTAATTCACTGTAATGTATTTTCAAAGCCATGAGGCCTGTGCTGGTGATCTCTAGGAAACAGATTTTTCTGTTAGCCAGCTAATTACCAGATAAATGCCCAGAGCAAGTACCTGCCATCTCCTTCATAAAACTGTGTTATGCACAGGGAGATAAATAGTGACAGAACCCCAACCTGAAATTGTCCACATTGTGCTGCCAGGTTTGTTCTTCATTTCAAGTCATTACTTGGATGACTGTGATTTTTGAATCACAAACTTGTTGCATTTAGAAGATCTTTTAGTTGTATTGTGGTTGCAAGTGGTGACTGCAATGCTGGCTTGTATGTCCCTTGTTTCTGGCATAGCAATTGACACCCCTACATCTTATTAAAAAAACAAAAAAAAAAGCTCAGAATCCAGTCATCACATTATTTTTTAAAAATGTCATGTCTGACCTTAAATGACAAGTTATTTTGACAGTGCTTTGCTTGTATAGTAGAAGGATACTGAGTCACTAAGTTTAATAGCAGCACAAAATACAAATATATGGAAAAAGAGTCAACTCCTGACTGGAAGCATTTTTTGGGTAAATATAAGGAAACAGGCTAAAACAAGTGGGTATAGTGAAAAAGAGCACAAAACTGCATTTTAAACATTTTGGAGGCAGTTTTTTGGCTTGTGTTTTCTCAGTTGGTTGTTTCTCTTCTTGTTTCTTTTGTTAGTTGAGCTTTTTGGTTATTTCCCTCCCACTCAAAGTGTACATCAAAAAGGAAATAATTTAGTTATGCCACCTTCTGTCTAGTTTCTAAATGCTTTATGAATTTTGAGGGCTGATTGAGGGAATAATCCTTCAAGACTGTTTGGGAGAGGAAAAAGAAGTAGTTAGGCAAGGGCCTAGTCTTAGGTAAGAACATGGAAGACAGCAGAGAGATGTCTGCCAAGAAAAACACCAGTGAAGCCTTACAGTAATGGTGGGAATTTACAGAGTTAATTAAGTTTGAATTTAATGTTAATTTAGGAGGAGGAAGTTCCAGATAGGTGTCTGTGTGACAGGGAGAGAAAGTCATTCCAAATGTGTTTTCCTACTGGCATCTCTGTTTATTAGAAGAAGCCAGATGATAGAGAAAGGGGGAGAAGCAGAAGGAAAACAGAAAAGGCAGAAGGGATTGTAGTAGTAATCAAGGTAAGAGGTAGCTGAGTAATGAGAAAGGTGGTTTTTTCTATGCTGATCAAAGGAATCAAACCGATCATGCAGGTGTTACTGGAAAGAAAAAAGATTTTGCTGACTTCCTATGCAAGTCAGGGGTGGGCCCTAGTTAAAGATGGTCTCCATAAGGGGTGACAACTGGAAGAAACTGTCAGATTTAATGCAGATGGGCTTAAGGTCAATCAGTGTCTATATCCTCCCATTATTATATATGTTGTGTGTTTGACCATGGTGCAGCTGCTGGGAGTATTGCTGACCTGATTTGACTGGGTCATTTGCAGTGTTCTTGGTGTAAATTAGGAACTTGTGAGTGGAATGAGTTCGGCTCAGCATCACAGAGATGATCAGGGGCTGCAACACGTGGCCTGTGAGGAGAGGCTGAGGGACCAGGCTTGTTCACCCTGGAGAAGAGATGGCTTCAGGAGACCCTGATAAAACCCCCACGGTGCCTGTGTGGAGGTTACTAAGAAGACCAAGCCAGTGCTTCACAGTGGCACATGTGGGAGGACAAGAGACTGGGCCTAAGTCAAAATAAGTTTAGACTGGATATGAGGAGAAACATTTTCCCCATGAAGATGGTCAGCAGGGAACAAAGAGACAGAGAGGTTGTGCAGTCTCCATCACTGCATGTTTTCAAAGCCCAACCAATTAAATCCCTGAGCAAATTAGGCCGTATCTGACCCTTCTTTGAGCAGGAGGACAGACCAGACACAGTCTGAATTATCCCGAGATCCTGTGAGAGCCATTAAGACAGTTATAGTGACTGCAGCTATTTGCAAGATACTTTGCTTAATTTGTTTTATTGCTGTAGCTTCAGTTTTAGTAATTTGGAGTTTACAGATTAAGAATCCTAACTATTGCCAAGACTCTGACCATTTACTGAAACATTAATTTAGCTCAGTTCTGTTTCCTCACTTATATATTAAATCATACAGTCATACATCCAACATATACACAAACACATATATATGCACACAAAAAAGAAGAAACAATGTGAAATTCCTTTGCAAAAGTTCCTGGCTGCTTTATTTATTTTCACAAGGTTTCCCATTTCTTAAAATGGGTAAGTAAACTCCATGGGTATTAGGAATCCATGAGTTCCTAGGAATGGTGTACAGCTGATAACATCTGATACAAGTGTGGTTGTAGATAGCATTTTCTCTTAATAGCATAGCACTGTGCATTTCTTGGAATACATGGTAGCGAGGATGCTTCTTATAGGAATGCCCATTAGGGTATTTTTTTTTCCATTTAGAAAAAATATTTTCTATGCCATTTATTTTGTCATTTAAGGTCAGCATTCCACATTTGCAGAAGGCAGTTGAAATTTTGCAAGAAATAAATCAGAGGAGCTCTAATTTACAAAGCTAAATGTGTCTTCCGGAACTATTGAATAAAATTCAATTTAGGTATTTTTGGGGTGTGTAATCTATGTCACCTTTAGTAACTGTTTGTTTTTTTAAATCTGAAAAATGCTTTTAAAGTATAACAGCCCAGAGTTTCAAATGGTGCAGCAGGATACGTAATGCATATTTTAACATGTTTTCTTTTAATTTGTCACGCAGACTTGTTGTGCATGATTATATAAAAGTCCATATTTTTAAAGCCAGTAGTACAAGTGCGTAATGTACTTGGTTGGGCTAAAAAATTCAGAAGTCTAATTTATCTTGAGATATGCTCAGCCAAGGAGTTTTTCACAGCAGTTAACTAACACTTCAAGCTCTAACAGTGCCCCTGAGCCATAAAAGAAATTTGCATGTAAGAAATGTTTTGAATCTATTAAAACCTCAGCTCAGAGCTAAAGAGTTTCTCTCATGTCTTTGTTGACTAACATGAAGTGAGATCTTACAAAAAGCCAGGCTATGATCGACAGATGCCAAATCTTAGGTTTTGATGTGATTATATATTTCTTTCATGCACGGTGGTTTAATTCTGGGACTGGAGTTTCAGAAAGACAGCAATCAATGGGTCTGTGCAAGGGTACACAAAATATATTACTCCTGGCAGTCGTCAAGGCAGAATTATTCAAAAAATAATTTGAAATGCATTTGATCATACACCAGAAGTTTTAATAATTTATATTATACCTTATTAGCAAAGTCTTGTGTTTACTTTGTGACTGCCAAAACAAGATGAAAGGTTGCCTCCATGGAAATATGAGATTCTTAGCTCAAAGTGTCTGTCTTTGCATTTCAGTTTCATAATTTCCCTTCCTCCCCTCATTTTGATTAACAGTCTATAGTGTGAAATCTTAGAGTACCTTTCCTTCCTTTTTAGTGAGTGCAATGCTCCTTCTCAACAAGTCTACCAAAGAGTTTATGGCTTATCAAGACTGAAACTAGTATAAACGCATATTTTTGGAATTTCTTTACCTTAGGGTTTCCTCTAAGTATTTTTTTGTTAAAGAGGCTTTGAATTTAGTTCTAAATTCCACTGAACTGAATAATTATGATACTATTCCTGAGTCTTGCAGCTACAGAATTGGGATTTCTGAGCTCAGCTTAAGAAACTGTTGCACTCTGACTAGTGATTGTGTGTGGTAAATATCGCAGCTATATTCGTTCAGAATATTGCAGAAATTACTTAAATGTTTCCTTGAAAATCTAATGCACTGCAAATATTTTATCTAGAGGGCCATTCAGAATTAATACTTCTATAAAGTGAGAGCACAGGGAGTAGACCAGTGTAAATGCTAGTTCAAAAATTGAGCTCCTTGCCTTGACTCAGATTTTTTACATCTAAGATTCATAAAAGAGCTCTGATAAACTCTGTAGAAAACTCCCCTCCTAACAAAATAGGAAAGATTTTTTCTGCAAGTGACTTGGATAGGTCTTCAAGGCACAGTATATGGAAAGCCTTAGGGAAAAGAACAGATCTGTGAGGATCTCATAATATAGCTCTAAAGTATTGCAAACTCTGATATATGACAGCCCAAATAATCTCTTGTAATTTGCCATGTCATCATAGAAGGCCTAATTTTGATTTTACTTGCTGTAGCTTCATCCTCTCCCCACTCCTCTTCCCACTGAGAGTTTTGTGCCACGTCTTACAGAGCTGCACAGCAGACCTTAAGGAAGAGGAATCCACCTGCAGGTGTCTCTGAGTGATTATCCTGGTTTAAAAGCTCTTGTATCAATCTTGAGAGGGGGACAAAAGACTGTTCTAAAGGAGCCTTTTGGTTGCAGGGAACCAGATGTACCCTTTTTTTTCAAATGCATGTTCTGTGATGATAATGAGGGAGATTTTCAAGGGAGGCAGGCAGTGGTATTAGCCTTGTGTCAGTGTTGCAAGGCAGAATTTTGGGCCAATCTAGAGAATAGTTCTTAGAAAATATGGATCAGATGAAGATATTCTTTACTTTTCTTGAAAAAAAAGAAATTGGCAGGATCATCTGAAGACAGACACGTTATCAAACAGAAATGCAGTAGTGTTCTAAGTGGTAAGATGTGAAGTACATCTTTAAGAAAAGGGTCATTTCAGTTTGCAAATTGTGATATTTTTGTCCATATAAGAACAGTTTAATCCATGAGAAAATTTGTAAAGAAATCAGGTTAGCAAGATAATAGGAGTAGTATTTCATGTATGCATCTATCGAAAGAAAAGCTTCTGGTATAAATTGTTGGATAATCTCTTGTGTGATCTTTCAGTTTTGAGCAGTTTAGAAAATACGCATCAGAGTTCAAAATGCAAGATAGGAAGAAAACAAAAGCCTAGTGAAATTTTGAGAATTGTACCTCCAACCCAGTAAAGTTTCAATATTAATAAAATACTGTGAGATGAAATCTAATCTACAGAAAGAAAACAAAAAATGGGGTTTAGTGGATCAGTGTTATCATCTCATTTATGGGAAATACGATAAGGTAAGGGAAAAAATGTGTCTCACAAGTTTACTGGGTGACTTGGATGAAATGCTACTGTGACAACTGGCTGTGGGGCCAGTGGCATTCACCACCACCAGAACCTTGTAAGCCTTGCTAAAATCTCTTTTGCCATTCAGTCCTACTGGCAGTTTGCAGCACTACCTCATGCATGTGCATGTTAAAATAGAGGCATAAGAAAACAATATGGTAACAAAAAAAAAAGGCTGTATAGACTAGGCATGATCAGAACTATACCAGCAAGATGAGAGTATTTGGCTTTGTGTTGGAAAACTGGAAAACATAGATGAAGTGCCAGTTAGGTCACTACTGAAAACTACAGCACAGAAACACGAATGGATGCGTGAAACAGTGATGTGTTTAATTGTTGATGAAGGGGAGAAGAAAAAAAAGTCTCTCAAAACTTTTTACCATTTCTAACGTGTGTTTGGGGCATTTTGCTGGCTATCCCTAATCTCACAGGGACAGCTAGATAGGAACTGACACTGAGCATGAAGAGGAGTGTTGAGGATAAAGTTGCATCATTTATGGTGATACAGGCCCTTTTTATCTGTTTCTAAGGGATAGCACCTAATCTTTTACAAATAAATATTCAGGACTTTTATCAGGCGGTGTAGGAATATTTAATTAGGAGTTGGTAGTCTGATTGTAGTCAGCCAAATTTTAAGTCATGAATCAGTGAAAAATCAATACCAGCTTAAATCAGGCTGTAGTTATACAGATATTTTTACAGCCTTATCCATTGTTTTAAACCACTTTAGTCTTGGTGTTAATGTACCAACAATCTATGTAAAAACTGGTCTTTAGATTGGTAGAGATTTGTGAGACATGCAGAGAAAGAAAGGCTTTATAAATGTCTAGAGAGAATAAATTGCAAAGGAATTTTGATTCATTTATAAAAAATCCTGTACATTTTCCCATTTATTCCGCAAGCAGAGGTTAATCCGCTTTGATTGGGGAGGATAAAATAGCTGGGGCCAGGTACTGAAATTTCACATGCCTCAGAAATTGATTGTACTTAATAACTTAAGAGTATGAAGCAGTTTCCTAGTTTTGATTAAGCTAACATGTTCTGCACAATATGGACAGAAGTCCCAGAGTGCTGTTGTTGCTGTGCAAAGAACTACACCCCAATTTGCCTACCTATTGCCTTTCCTCTGTTTACCCAGTTGATGGTCTTCTAGGTGCATTATGTATGGGAAGTCATCCTCATTTCATAGTTCACTTGATCAGTTACCCTTTGCCTGTGTGAATTGGGATCTAATTCAGCAATAACTCAGATGTTAGAGCAGCACTCACTCCAGCCTGTCATTTGCCCCTTTGATGCTTACTTACCTATCCAGTAATAATCATTATTTTCCTTCTACAATTATTAAATGGAGCAGATTGCTGAAATGGAAAACAGGAGGCAGTTACTGATGGTTTGAATTGTGCTGTCACACTTTCATAGGCAGGCACCTTTCTTGGAGATTTGATATTTCTTTGAGTTTGCCCAGAAATATGTTTGGTAAAAGACAGAGCAGGCATCTGGTCTGTATTTTCATGTGGTCCTATTTCAGCTGCTTGGAAATACAAGATTATCCAGATAGATACTTTCTGGGTCCCTGACTTGTTTTATATGGAAAGTGAAGGGGGAAAACAATAAAATGTTTCAATCAAAAATCTTTTTTAACCGGTAAATTTCAAGGCAATTAAAAGTCCCACTGAACCAGGTTGAATTTCTGAGAGATTATTGCAATAGAGGGAAGAAAACAGAAATTATCAACAGAAATATTGAATCTTCTGATGCAACATCATTACACCTTTGTTTAATCACACCTTTACCACTTAACACCTCTTGCAAATGTCATCAGATTACAGTTTCAATGGATGCTTTTACTTTTGAGTATCTACACTGCTAGCATGCTGAACCGAGTAAAGTTGCAAGAGAGAAGAGTTTTTTATTCTTGGATTTTCTGCTGAAATAGTGACTCACCATCAGTAAATTGTGCTGCAGTTGAAAGACTTCATATTCTTGGGGATCTTGGTGCTTGCAGTCAGGTTGGGAATGGTAATAGAAGGCACAGCAGGGAACTGGGATGCAATATGCTGAATGAGAAGGTGAGTGTTTCAGCACAGCTGCCTTCTGAGGGTCAGGGGAGAGGAAAAGCCCTGTGGGAGGATTTTCAAGCACCACTGAGCTGGCACACCAGGAGACAATGATTGACTTTAGAAGAGCCCTGCTGTGCAAAGGATTGTAGTGTTGTGGTCCCCTTTATCACTGGTTAGACATTTCTTTTGAAGAGGCCAAAAATGGGAAAGTAGTGAGATAACAGCAAAACAAATGAAAAAATAATCATCCAACAGCTCTCTTTGATGACATTGGGGTCTGGAGATTTGTTTCTGTTGATAACAGCTTTATTGATTTGGCAGTTAATTTCATTATAAACATTGATTTTGGATGGCATTGATAAGATTTCTCTATGAAAAAATGATGACCCAATGATGATGCAGTGCAGGTTGAGTTGTCTGTCTTGAAAAGGGATAGTAATTTGAACCTCAGTATAAAGAAGAGGTTGTATTTGTTACATATAATCAGAAATACGGAACAGTTTCAATCTTAATATGTGCGTTTTTTCACAGGAGTTCAGACGTGCACCACAGAATGGCACAAACTGGAAAGCTCACCCTTCTGCTGAGACCCCAGTGAAAACACCACTCAGCTCCTGGATGGTTTTGCAGCTCCCATGGCAACAAGAAGGAGGTGGACTGAAGATACTGTCTGTCAGCCTGGCTCTACTGGCAGTTCTTGTTATGTTTTACTATGGTGGAATGAAAACAGAACTGTGAACTGAATGAGGCTTTTATGAAAACAATAAAACTGCTGTTTAAAATCTTCAAAGGAAACCCTTTTACCAACTTGTTTTTTTAAAAAAAAGAAGGTAATATAAATTGGGCAATAATTTGTACTCACTCTATGCCTTCCCTGTCATTCAAAGGAAAGAATATTAATAAGCTGTAGGGAGACCTATCTTGCCAAAACCCAAGATCCTTGGTTGGCAGAACAGTTGGTTGCATCTTTCCTTTTCTTTTTTTCTAAAATGGTGCAATGTTTGCATTGCATCCTTTTTTCATTAGTGCTGTGTCAGGTAAAATTGCAAGAATTTTATAAGAAGTTTTTCCATTCAGTGATATTGGTAATCTTTTATGGGCAGAATATTTAAAGCTTTCTTAAGGATTTTACTTAATGCAGTGTGATAGTTTGATATGTGTCTTTTTACATTAGAATCAAACACTGCAAGGTCATTAAAGTTTGTCACTTGTTGCTATTGCTGTCATGTCTGTAAGAATTTTTGTCTGCCATCTTGCCTCTCTCAACTTCACAATGAGTTACTAGGCTTTGTTAATACAAGAAGAATTATTTCTTACATAGAAGTAGTTTTAAAGGTACTGAGTTTTTATAATTGAATAGGAAGATGTAGTTCTTTTGGTAGAGTTCTGTTAAAAGATGGTTTTAATACAGTCTATAGATTAAATACAGTGCTTAGAGAACTGTGTGTGAATCTCTATTAGCTGTGCATTGGATCATGCTTTGTATAAGACAATATTCCTGTGTTAGTGGGAAGGTTGTATTTTGCACACTGGGTATTTCTAATTACTTTCTTCAAGGCATTTTGGTCATGACAGGATCTCCAGTATCCTAAGAGTGTGCTGGCCAGTCTGTGTGCCCAGTTCTTCCAGCAGCTGGCTGCCTGATATTGTTCATTTGGTCATGCCTTGTCACCTTTCTGAATCTTCATCCAAACGTCTCCTTGCAAAGGCTGTTTAAAACATTAAGAGCAGGAACTGTAGGGTTCAGGTTTTGTTATTTTGGGGATGTTTGTGTGGTACCCAGATGGAGCTGAGCTGCCTGTGTGGCTGTTGTGGTTGAAGCCCAGTCACTCGCTCCACGCAGTGGGGTGGGAGCAGGAATCAGATGAGTAGAAGTGATAAAACTTATGGGTTGAGATAACGACATTTAAATGGGTAAAACAAAAGATGCACATGCAAGCAAAGCAAGCCAAGGAATTCATTCACTCCTTCAGCAGGCAGGTGCTCAGCCATCCCCAGAAAAGCAGGGCTTCATCACACCTGAGGGCAACTTGGTAAGACAAAGGCCATCGCTCCAAATGTGTTCTTCCTTCCTTTTTCCCTCAGGTTTTTATTGGTGAGCATGATGCCATATGGTCTGGAATATCCCTTTGGTCATTTGGAGTCAGCTGTCCCAGCTGTGTCCCCTCTCATGTCCTTGCACACCCTCAGCTTCCTCACCTGTGGGGCAGCTTGAGAAGCAGAAAAGGCTTTGACTCTGTCCAAACACTGCTCAGCAACAGCTGAAACATCCAAACAAATCCAAAACATAGCCCCAGACCAGTTGCAATGAAGAAAATTAACTCTATCCCAGCCAAAACCAGTGCACTGTCTTTATACTGCACATAAATAATCCCCTAGTAAGAATGCTTTGTACTTTACAAGCTGGGGATTCATAATAGTTACAGACAATTAATCAGGAAATTCCACCATTATGCTTTCAGCCTGTAAATTTTAACAACAGATGTAACTGTCTTCAGGAAATCAGGTGTGTGATGGCTCGAATATTATACTTTTTATTGCCATCACCGAAGGTCGTGAGCCAAAAAAACAAAAAAACCCACAAAAACCAAACAACTGTGTCCTTGATTTGCTTCTCTTTGGGCTTTTTTTCAGGCTTTTCTTTACAACCAGGAATATGTAACAATCAGTAATTTACATTTTTAACAAATCTGAGAAATTCTTGAAAAAAAAAGCACAAACTTGACTCTGGGAGTTGAAATTTTCAGGATAGTACCACAGATTGCAAGATTCTCAGGAAAACTATGGATTGACAAAATCATTACATCTGAGCCAAATTTTTGCATGTGATGGGAATAAACTATGCAGATATGTTCTGTGCCTCTAGCATTCTCCCTGTCAGCCACTCTAGCTTGTCTAATCGTAGCAATTACAGATTCATTGCATCAGCTATTACAGAGATTTACGAAGCTTGTGATTTAGATACTGTGCATCATGTTCTTTAATGGGACCAGCTTATTTTCTTAGAAATAGTGCAATATACTGAAAGAGGCCAAAGAAGACTTTGTGAATGACATTGCCCACAATTGCCTGCAGATGCAGTGTATTCTTCAACTGTCTTAATCTGACAAGTGGGAATTGTTGTTTATTGAGTATTTTGTTATCTTCCTTTAGATTTTGAAAGGGAGCTTTGACACTGTGTTGTAGAGAAGTAATGTGTTTGTAATTTTTCTTTTCTAATTTATGTAGGACTAAAGCTTTCAAAGCCTCTGAGCTGAACAAATCAGTTCTGGTCAAACAGCTCACCTGAACCTTCAGGCCAAGCCCAGACTGCCTGGGGCCACTGGTGCAGTTTGGGAAACCTCAGTGAGTGTTGAGTGAACTGTAGAAGTGTATCTGCTTCATGGAATGAGTTGACCTGAACAGTAGATCTGTGATTTTTGATCCCACTTGGCTCCCTGAATGCTTCTGACTGCCATGCCAGGTGGCATTTTTAATTTTTACATTGACATGATGTTTGAGGCCTACTTCCACTGAGTATTCTCTCTTCAGAAACCATGAGGGTGAGTGAGAAATCTGCACTCCAACTTAACAATATAATATAATATATAATATCTGCAGGAGAAATTTCCCCACAGTCAACTGATCCCACTTTTACACGTGCTGAACACACTCATCACTAGGGAATGTGTCTGCTAAGAAGCAGTCCTCATTCAAGGCCTTTTTTTCAAAGCAAAAAACAATATCATTTCCATTTGGTACCAAGAAAGCCTCAACTATTTTCTTAAATGTTTGTGGTAGCTCTGAGTTCTTTTTGGCTGTTTCCAGTGAGGAGTCTTGCAAACCACAGGACCCTGAGCAGCAAAGACATCTTAAATCTCTTGTGAACAATGTTAAGTACACACTTCATTTTCTACTTGTGCGTTGTATGCGTACCTTGTCACTTAATCTTTTCATTGTAGCTTTCTATTAGTGGTATATTTGTTTAGAAAAAGAATATGAAATGGAAGAAGTGGTTTATGCAAAGCTTGTTCTATAAAGGAAGAGAGAGAAGGAAGGAGAGTGCACCTACCTCTGTCATTGTCAGTGTTCCTTGCACATCTCTGAACATCTGACAGCTTCTGTTAGTCTGGTTTCACTCCGCAGTTCAACTTCCATATGGAAAGCTGGAGTGATTTTTGAATAACATCAAGTAATATCTGAAGTGGCAGCAACTGGCAACTCTGACATTGAGCTTGGCCATGGCCATTACCCAGAATCCTTCTGCTCTTCTTGAGAAGCAATTACAATTTCACAGGTTGGAATTAAAATTCCCTGCGGTATGCACTGGAGTAACTGAAACTGTCAAAGTGATTTCAAGCTGCTAATCTCTCACTGCTCCAAGAGTGAAAATAGAGCCCCTCTTACTCAGGCACAGATCTGACAACTTAAAAACTCCAGCCTTCCACTATGTTTTAAATACATATGGAGAGTGGCTTGATCTGCTCACAGAGGATATCTGTAAAGATGTTATGTCTATGAACATTTGTGTGTTATTAACAAGTCTATCTTTTTTAACTTTTAAGACATGTGTAACTTCAGGGACTAAGATGAATATAAAAGACGTCTTACTCAAACGCTCTGAGAATTTGGAGGAATGAGTAGGCATGTGCCTGTTTCTGTGAGGCTTATTAAAATCTTTATTTATGTCCCTTTGAACATGTATTTTTTTGCTACATAATTTGCTTGCAACTTCCCCAAATTTTATTTTCACATATTTATATCCCACATTATATTTTGATTGTACACATAGAAACAAAGTGCATTTAAAAATCAAAAACAGAGGGGAAAATTGAGGGGCTGTAAAGCTAGGGGACAAAACAAAAAGTATGAGTGCAAAAGCTGAAGAGCAAATTTGAACCAGGAGACACAGCCCACAGAGTTAGGGACTGGCTGCCAAACACCATTCGAACACCTTATTCAGAGGCAGAGTTCATCCACTAGATAATTAGGATTAGAATGAGTGCTGGAAAGTGTTTGTGCAAATATCATTAAATGTCTTTTAGCTCCATATTTGATTCATGTGTCCTTTTAACATTCAAATGAGTGCTTTTTCTCTTTGAATGAAGATGCTTCAGTAGCTGGTGGAGGGGAGACAAATTATGACTGGTTCTATTTTAATTTTAAAGAAGCCCCATAAGGAAAAAAAACCACATTAAAAAAAAAACCAAAACCAAACAAATGAAAAAACCTCCAAAAAAACCCCCCATATAATCATGTCACTGCACCTGCTGGTATCCCAGAGTCTGTAAATTTCCACTTGAGAAGCTGTTGTTGTGGACTTGGATCATTAATGCTGTCCAGTCATGTCCAGTGAATGGTGAAAGAGTAGTATTTGAGTATCTTCAACAACCTTTATTTTGTTGGAAAATATTTAGCAATTGTAGCCATTCTTCTTGAAAAGTGATGTTAACATGATGTTTTCTAGAGGACAATCTGCCTCAGATGGTTTTCTGAATGCTGGTTGTAGGTAATTGAGTGAATTTCCATGTTGGTGACCAGAGTGTGATGCAGATTTGTGCCTACAACTTGAATGCTTTAAATGTCCCATCTGTCTTTGAGTGTGAAAACAGCCTAGTTGTGCTCAACTGAGCATAAAATATTGTGTCTACTCCCTTCCTGAGTGGTGTTTGTGGGGAGTGGTATACAAATGTCAGTTGGCAATGGGTTACAGATTACAGAAGAAGCTTGGAGATGATAAAACACACCAAAAAATGGGCCATGATGGTTTGGCACATAGTAAGAGCTGGGGATCTGAGAAACAAATGTGATGAAATGACATGATGGGAAATTTGACTTTGCATAGTTAGGATCTCATTATAGTATAATCTGAAGAATAAAACTTTTATGGTGCTTGGAAGGCTTTGCTGCACAGACACCTCTCCCAACTGCTCCTAACTCGTGGGCTTACTGTGGTTTGTTAAAGCAGTCTGTTTCACCACCCTGTTTCAGCACAGCCAGAGAAGAGCAGTCCAGCTCACCTGGCCCGTAGGTGTGAGCTCAGCACAGTTTTGTGGAGGAGGGTGTTCCAACTCTGCCACCTATCACCCTGCTTGGTCAGAGCCTTAAGTGTCTGTCTTACTGCTTGGTAGGGAAAATGGGTGGGCTGTGACCAGGAAAGAAGCTTTCTCAGTCCAATGGCATTCAGTAAATAAGTCCTGCTATTTAGTGGTTGCAAGCTTCAACTCTTTGTTTGGTTTTTAAGTAGCTCCATTCCTCTGTGAGCCTGCATTCTCTCTTATCCTTTCTTCCAGCTGCTTCCCCCAAGCTATTAGCAGCTCATTTTGCTTTATGGAAGATGACATGTCTTCAGAAGGGTAAATACTCATCTGAGCAAGGTGGCTTATTCCCTGAAAACAAGAAGCTGCTTCTCCAGTGGGGCTGATTTGACAGAGGTGTCAGTGCTTGGAAGCTCTTGTGTTGCAGTGTCTGTCCTTTAAGTGTGTAGTGTCTGGTTGCCACAGCCTTTGGGTTGTGTCACAAACTCCCATTTGCTAGTAAGGAGTATTAAAAGGCCTCTTCCATTGTGCTGTATTAGTTTTAATCTTCCAAACCCCAGAAATGTAGTAATTCAGGGAAAGAAATAAAACACATCGTTGATGTCAGTTGAACATATAAAATTTGATAACCACTAGTGGCTTTATGAGCCATAAAAGTCAATATCTAGCAACCACTAAGTACAAGATCTCTATTCAAGAGATTATAAAGGGCTGTGACATGGTCTGCAAAGTGTTAGTATGAGACTGCAGAAGAAAACAAGTGAGCAAGTTACTGAGTCAACTGTACAGACAACCAATAACATGGACAAGGGTGTCCCCACTCAAGGGACACCTTAATCTTCAAGTATTAAGGAAATAATATTCAATATTAAGGAAACTAAAAAAGCAGCTTGATCATGCTGCAGCAGCATTAATTTGCTTCTGTCCTGCTTGGATTGTTTAGTAGGCAAAAAGGGTGATCTGCATGGCATTCTTCAGCAGAAGGATAGAACAGAGCCTAACAGCAGTTAGCAGCCTCGGATGTGTGAGAAATAAATTATTTGGTACAAATTTGAACCTTCTGTGCTTCCATATCGCCTCCCTATGCTGCTCTAAAGAGACATCTTGTTTTGATTTGGTTTTGTTTGACTTTTTTATTTTGCAAACACATATTCAGGTTTTTCTGCCTTTTTTATTTTATCTGACTCTGAAACAATACTGAAAAAAGATCATTTACTTGTACTTTTGTATTTAAGGTCGAGCATGTTTGCATTTTGTTACATGCCCTGTGAGCCTGCATCAACAGGCACCTTACTTGTAGGAGGGGTCGGATTAATTTTTATATTGATTTGAACCTAAACTGGAAGTTCTCAGCTGATTTGTGGAGTACTGCTAGGTGGATAAGAAAATCAAGCCTGCCTGGCAATCAATTTAATATATTTAGTGTCTCTAGCTCCAGATTTGCCAGTATTGCATACTAAAAATGGTTGAAGCTGACTAAATCCACTGATAAATTGCTCTCCCCATGTCCTCCGTAACATCTGCTATGCAAGCAGAAAAAACAAACAATAAGCAGCAAATAAGAGGCAGTTCCTAAACTTTGAGAAGAAGCAATTGTCTCAAGCTTCAATACAAATATTAATATTCAAATATTGTAATTTCTTCATTCAGAAAGTTTGTTTTAGAATAGCTATCAGCTGTATCCCTACATAATGAGTTTTCCTGCTATTCTAGAAGGATGGAAGACCCTGTAGCAGCAGTGATCCACCACTGTAGAGGTGGATGAACCTTATATAAATTTGTGTGTCAAACAGCAGCAGAGCTTCCAGCACCAGCACTTTCTCACCTGTGTTTTCTTCCATAGTCTGAAAGACATTTACTTACCATGTATAATGCAGAAGCCTTATATTCTCTGATGTCCTTCAATGAGCTCAGAAGCTCTTGTGAGTATATTCTGCAGAAGTCCAGGATTACAGCTCCAGCTTTCTGAGTCACAGCAGGGAGAACAAGCTATTTCAGCCTTTCACATCAAAGTTGTTGTCATAAGAGGGTTCAATAGTATATTTCCTGTTCTTGCTTCAAACACTGCTGAAAAAGTTGAGTCATCAGCATATAAATACTTTCTCGGCCTCAAAATATCTGAGTTTTCTTGTGTGTGTGTGTGTGTTGATTAGCTGCCCATTTAATTTCTCTTTCCACACTTATTGACTCATCTGAGAATGATAACATTGGGCTGCTGCCAATCATACTTCATATTGGTTTCAAATGTAGAAATGCTAAGGCAACTCTTAAATGCTATCTTATCTGCCAGGAAATCCATGAAACTGAATTTCTAGTCATTCCAATTCACAGCAGTAGCTTGAGCAAAAGACCTGGAATAGTTTCAGTAATAAAGTCTAGTCCTGTGGACAGTTTTGCACTGTGCTCTCTCTGGTGTACTTGTGAGCAAAGAAATTAAATGAAAGTCTGCTTCATGGAGGGAACAGGTTTTATTCTGTTTTCTTGAAATGTTTATCAATCTGGTCCAAACTCACTTGACAGGTAGAATTGACAAGGTCTACTTGCTTAAAAAAAATTGACAGTGCACTAACTAGTCTGATTTTCCAATTGTCAGAATTCAATTATCTAGACATGCTGTTTGTGTTTCAGGCATAAAAGCAAGCTGATGTGATGGCCACAGAAAGCATAAAAATTTTCTCTTTTCTTAGGCACTTCATAGGTGGTTGGAAGGCAAAAGTTTTGGCTGTATGTGCTATAGACAGTTCTTTCCATACCTTGTGATTGTCAGTATGGGACAAGCTTTAAATTATACAAAGACCTAAGCAAAGGAAGAATTATATTCTGTCGTGCAATATGGTTTTAAAGTAAACTACATTTTAAGAGTTATATCCATTAAAAGACCAATCATGGTATTTCAATTTTTTTTCTTTTAATCTCATGTTTCCCCTGAGTTCTTGGCAGATTAAATGTTTTCATTTCAAAATAGAATAGCTGCAACTGCAACTTGTATGGAACTGTTACAGAAACAAAGTTTGAATCATAATAGTTTGTATGGGCTCAAACTAATTTCCAGAGACTAGAGTCAATGTGGTGGCTTCAGGAAGTAAGTACAGTGGCCCAAAGAGATTTAAAATTAAGATGCTGCCTTTGTGTCCTACCTCCTTCTATCGACATCAGTAGTCATGTCATGAGACTGTCTGAGAAGTTGGGGTGGCCCATCCAACTGAAACAGTGTTTGGTGAGGTGGAGTTGTCGATGGCTCATGTTGCTGTGAGCATCTTTGCAAGGGAAGGGATGATTTACATTGGCTTGAACTGCCAGGGAGGATTTTGTGAGTCTTACAAGCTGACCTGCCTCTTGCTGGTACAGCTTTGAAAAGGTCCTTACTCTCCCACTTTGTTTGAATTACTGAGTTGCAGTAACATGCCATTGACACACAAATATGTGACTGGAAACAGAGTAGAATTGTGCAAGCACTATAGAGCAGAGCCATAAACTTGTTGTTTGAAGACCTCCATACACTTCAGAGGTAAAGTGTGCTTGGGAACTGCAGAGCTAAGGTCACAGCCCACAGGGCAGGCAGGATGGAAGGATGTTGCTAAACTACAGGGTTTACCTCAGTGATTTTTTCTCTCCCTTAGGCTATTAACTCCTTTTTGGTATCTAGAGGTACATACATAATACAACTTTTTTTTTAACTTTCCTTTTTTTTTTAATGGAAGAACAGAATGCTGGTTGTCTCAAGGAAATGCTGTTCATGTGGGTAAAACAGATTTCATCTTTCAGGACTCCCAATCTGTCTCTTTTGTTAGCTGTAGAAATCAGTTTAAAAAAAACCAACTGGCAAGTGAGTGGGTGGTTTTGGTTGTTTATGGTTTTGGGGATTCTTTTCTCTTGCTGCTTACTTTCCTGATGCATGTGCTGCTAAATTTCTATTTGTTAAGGAAGTTCAAAGGAGGAAGAAGTAAGTTCTGCGTCATTTCAGTTTGCCTTTGTGCTTAGATCTGGTCAGAGCCAGCCAATCTCGGGGTAGTCAGCAATGTGAGCAAACATAAAGCAGATATCTAGAAAAGGACTTGGACCTTTAAAGTCACATTAAGACTTTGTTATAAACTTCTGTTTTGAAGACTTGCAATATGACACATGAAAAAAAATGTTAACTTCCATTAAAGGCTCTCGTGAGATTTGTTACCAAATGTTAGCTAAAATTCAGTAGAACATTTCAAGGGGTACAATCCAAAAGTTTCTGTCATGCATTTGATGAAAACATCTGTAAATAGCCCAATTAGTGTAAAGGAGCAAACACTGTACTTGCACCAGATTGATATTAAATGCAAATTTGTTTTCTGGGAGCATTTAGGAAAACAATGACTTTTAGTGAGAGCTTAATGGAAATATGTGAGAACAGAAGTGGTCTTTGCTTAATGTTCTGTCCAGTGCTCCCAAAGTATGTGGAAAGCAAGTGACTAGACATTTACATTGTGAAACACCAGGAAAAAAGAGCAGTTTATGATCAGCATTCTTAATGGAATATCCTGCTATTTCTAACACTACATTTTATTGCAAGTCTTTCCCCTGGATTAGCTTGCAGTCCCTTAAGAGCATATACACTGTTTGTGTGTGTATCCTGATATATTCTTGTCTTTTTCCTCTTTGTTCTATAGCCAGTGGCTTGAGAGGGCTTCCTTCAGTTTAGAAAGGGGAAGATAAGGTTTAAGAAGGAATACTGTGTCTTGTTCTAAAGGCTCTGAAATTCAGTCGTTTCGATTTCTTGAAACAAATGTCCTGGTTGGGGCCAGTGAGGGAGAGAGCTGTCTCCCCTGCCCAGGCCTGCTTACAAGACAAATGGCTCCATTGTTTCTGTGGTGTGCAAATATCACCAGGCCTGGGAGGTCAGGATTGCACGCACTGAGTGGGTGCTTAAAGAACTCAGATAAAATACACATAGAAGATTTGAAAGATAAGGAGTCAGTAATGGTAATACTTGTGTACTCTCTAACCATGTTTTGGCGGTACACTAAAAACACAAAGCACTGAGGTTGTGTAAACTTATTTATTCTGCTAGATCAAAATATGTCAAGCAGCTAACTTTCTACCAGTAGGCTTTGTGCCAGGTATCATTTTTTCCCTCCAAAGCCAGCCTAAAAACCTAAGGCTGCCATAAGCTTTCTATCATTTACAGAGATGCAGTTATGTTCTTATGTGATCCATGTGTGTTGGTGGTGACATGGTATTATGTGGGTGTGGAAACATCAAGCTGGGAGACTGCAGATGTCTGAGGTTGGGGTGGGACTGGGTGAAGCTGAGCTGTGAAGGCTTTCCAGAGGATGGTACAACTCTTTAGAGTCTGGGCCTAGGGTGAGGCTGAAGATAAACTGTGGAGTAGCATATAGATTTTTAGTTTTAGTGCTTTAAAGAAGATGATTTTTATTTCCATTTTAAAAACATGAGTTGCCATAGACATTGGGGTTATATAGTAGCCAGCAGGCTGATCAGATATTACAAAAAGGCACAACAGTGCTGGTGAGCTGATGACCTTAGTTTTGGCTGTTGTTGACATTGTTCTGCATTAAGCTGAAACAGTTCTTCACAAAAGGTCAGTGAGTTTTGGCAGACTTCTTAGTTACTTATGTTCCAAATAAAAAATTTTCCCAATGTATTTTATACCACTGACCATGTACAGGAAATAAAAAGTTTCGTGCTGTTCTTGAATTACACAGATGGCTTCCACTGTATAGTGTCCTTCATAATTAGCTGTCATAGAATTGGAGCAGAACCATGCTAAAAAGTTTGGCATCTTAAGATGCCATATAAATCTCTTAAGATTTTGGAAGGACAGTTTTCCCCCCACCCTGCAACCCTTACCCTTAGGGGGAGAAACACTTATCTCTGTTGTCCTACATTTTCTGCAGTGTGAATTCCCCCTTCCCTTGTGTCTACTAGAAATGGCACTTTACCAATATCTGGGACCATTATTGGCTTTTATATTGCAGACGATGAAAAACCACTCGCAAACAGACATCATTGTTGTGGTGGGGTTTTGGTGTCTGCTTCAAATACAGTTGGATGAGTTTTAGTGACTTGTTCAATGTCTGCACTTTGCATTAGATTCTGTAGACAGCAGTTGCAGCTGGAGACCATTGTCAGAATGAGACAATCTTGATGGCAGGACTGCGTGGGCTCGTTTAATTCCAATGCAACGAGGTGATGTAAGGGCCTGCTCCCCTCTTATTTTGAAGTTGGATTTATATGACTCAACATTCCTACACTGGCTACATTCCTGGGGTACAGAGGCAGCACCAGAACTGTAAGCAAAGTTAATTTTTTTGAAACCCCAAATTTTTGGATACATGTGCTAATCTCATATTTCTTTTGCCCACCAGACAGGACATGTTTTCTTTGCAAATTTCCATTAGAGTATAAAATTCTAATGTGTGTTGTAAATGGAATATTAAATCCTTCTCTCCCTATTGTTTTATCACTTCTTTTTTTTTAATTTATAAGGCCACTGCAGACATTTTTTTTTTCTGAGGTGGGTTTTCTGGCCTTTTTCTAAAGGCTTGGAGGAAGGGGAAAAACAATTAATGTAAGAGAATCATTTTCATTCCACTAATGTTGATTCACTTGGCTTGTAAGAAGATCTTATTGCTTTGTTTACTTGGAAAGAATGAATATCAACACATAAATAATCAGCTGAGAACTAGATTTCCAGGAGGAAGAATTTTCCTAGTCACTTTCCTGTTAATTCAAAACAATATCTTTTAAAATTGATGTAACTCACAGCCTTATGATGATCACATTACTTTCCCTTAGGAGTAAACACAGACAAAAGTGTCTGCTTAGTTTCCAAACTCGAGAGCAGTTGTTGCCTCAGGTACTCAAATTTCGATAGAAAAAAGCTTTCCCTAACTCTTGTAGCTGTACATACTGAATGTATCAGTGCACCTGGGGACTTCCATGCCAACTTTTGTGAAGTACCAGGAACTCCTCTTCAAAAAGACATGGAAAAACAATTTACTGAACAAGCCTCCCAAAAGTGCTTTTTGCAGACAGTCTTTCACCTAGCTAAAGTACTCAGTGATATAACTGGAAGGAACTAACCATATCATATAATTTCTGAACTCTTTTTCCCCTTCTTTTCACTCTTTGAAAGATATGTAACCTAACAGGACGACAGGGTCAACCCTTTTTTCAGGCCCCATTGCAGTGCAACACTGAAACCTCCTCCTGGAAAATCCTCTTGGGCTAATAGATTGCAATCCCACTTTTCAGAGTTTGCAAAACCTAATGTATTTAGCTTGTTAACAGCATCCCACAGAATCTGAGGTCCCAGAGTCAATTCCTGTCCTTCACAGCTCAGGGATTTTGTAATGCTCAACAGCAGTAAGAGATTTGCCCAGGAGGAAGGCCCAGGCCACTGGTCACATACATCATCTGCAATAACTTGCTTTTTAAAGTTATAATGGGAAGTGTATTACTTATATTATGCATAAGTCATCAAATGCTTTTATCAAGTACTTCAGCCGTTCCAGATTGCAAATATGTTTTTGAGCTACATACATCTATTGGGTTATTTCTATATCATGGTTTCATAACACTGAAAATAGATAGAGAAGCAGATTCATTTTCCTCAAACTGCTTGATGTGAGAAAATTATGCTTGCAGTTCATGCTGTTATAAAAGGTTGCTGTGACCTGGAAATGTACCACTTAGCTTATCACTTTCCAAGTTTAAAAGAATTAGCTGTCAGCAACAGAAACTTACTTTCTGCTTCCTTTTAAAGCATTTTGCAGAATGCAATGCTCTTCAGTGTCAACAGACTTCAGATGCTGCACAGGAACACTTAAATAAATACAAGTAACCAATCATCACACTGGCTTCCAGATGTTTACAGTAATAGTGCCAAAATCCCTCTTTAAGACATTGGACTTCTATACCTAGTGAAGCAGGAGGTGCCAAGAATTAAGTAACTTAGAGGATAAGAAGGTGGAGACAGAAGCTGTAAGGGAGACAAGCTTTAAAAGCATACCTTGAATGCACTTGGGGCATCTGGGGGTGAGGTGGAGTTGTCTGTGCAGAATACCTGGACTGAATTGCTAGTTTTTAGTCAGCAGAGCATTACCAACATTACAGCTGAGGAATGTATTTTCTACCCACACTGAATCAAATGCAAAACCAACTCTAGTTTTGTAATAAGAATTGCATGTAATTATTAAAAAAAAATAGAAATCCTCTTGAACTCTGTTTTCAGAATGGGCAATATTGGTCCTTTCTGGTGGTACTTGAAACTGGCCAGAGTGTCTTGTTCAGCTGTTTCTGGACATAGTTCAGGACAGACATCCTTGGGGATGATTAAGCTAAAGAGAGTTTTTGTAGGTAAAGAGTTATCTGAGTTACCAGTAAACCTACTGTTTAACACTAGTGAAATCACTGCCAGAACTGTGCTGGAACATTCCATGTTTAATTACTATGCAATTATAATTTAAAAAAAAAAAATCTGGCCTTAGACTTCAGCTTGCTCAGTGGGATAGCAGAGGCTGAGGCATATGCAGGGAAGAGCAGTGTGATACTTTTTACCCCATTGTTTTGAACTTAGTGTTCATTTGCATGTGACATTGCAAAGCATTAATATAAAATACTGCCAAGTCAGGACTGTAACAAATCTGCACCTACTTGCACATAAGGTGGTCAGAAATCAGGCATGGGAATATTTACTCCCTGAAAACTGTTGTTAGTCTGGCAAAAATATGAGTACACACCCTTATCCAGAATAATATTAGGGCCTCATTCATGTTTAGCTATATCTACTTTGGAAAAGGAAATACCTTGTGACATTCTTCAGTGGCCTCTATGGACAAATAAATAAAAGATTTAATGGAGCCTTCACAGTAGGATATTGGCAACTGAGGAGGACCCTGAGGACTGGGTTGTATAAATTAGGCAGAATTGGGATATTTTCAGAGCTCCATAAGGGATGAGGAAGAGGTCTTTCATCCACCCAGGTTCCTGGGGCTTGGAGAGAAAAATCCTGCACCATGTTTAGCACAGGGAACAACTGTTTCTCATGAGTGTTTTGAGGCTGTACATGTACATCATATGGTCTGGCCTCGTTCCATCAAATACATTCCTCTGAATTGGATGCTGGATGGTAACGGCTTTTAATATGTCAGCAGGTAATTAATTATGATAAACGTGCAAATTGCCTATTGTCTCAATAGGCTGTGTAGAGCCAAAATGGTGCATGTGACTAAAAATGTTCTGATTGAAGGTCTGCAATAGTAATGAGCACTGCAGCAATATAACACACTGAGTCATTGAGAGCTGTGCTGTCAATTACCTGTGGATTAAGGACCAATGTGATTTTAACTGGATCTCTTGTGACCTGAATGGAAAGCCCCAAAGGGTTTTGTGGCACTGCCTCTTACAAATGCTCCATGACAGATCTGTTTTCAATTCTTTCTCTCTTTTTTCCCTTTTTTTTTTTTAATTTTTTGAAAGAAAATCAAACTTCAAAGTGACAGCCTAACTTATGATTAATATGACTTATAGTATATATCCTATGACTTTTTTTCCTTGTCCCATCCCTTAGCCTTCACTGTAGTTTCTGCACCTGGATGCTGGAGGGAAGGAGGGGGGGAAACAAATAATTCATGCCAAAAAGAAAGTAATTGTGATGATAAGAAGTTTTAGCAATTTGGAGAAAAAAATCCTTTCCCTCACTATTTTCCAGCCTCTTTTGGCTTTCACGTTACCCTCTCATTGTTATTTGTGTGCTTGTATATGTGTGTGTGTGTGTGTGTGTGTGTGCACATGTCAAGCACATCATTATTTGTAAAGAGGAAGGTTCTTCAACACATCAGGAAGGACTCAGAACCACTTTGTCAACATAAGCAAACTATTAGACTGTCCACAACTGACATCTTTGAGGTCATCTTCTGTAGCCAGAATAAATTTCTCTTTAGCAGTACAGATGGATACTAGGAAAGCCAGCAGATGCACTGTAGCTAATCAGAAAGAGATTCAGCAGGGTGACTAAAATCTCTGCTAGAATTCATATCCCTTCACGGAGTTTAATTAAAGAGCTTTGCGTGCATCCTTTTGTTTTATCTGTTGCCAGTGTTTTGTCTCCTATTGTGGCAGTTCCTTCAAATAACCATCAATTTGCTGTGATAATCTACTGAAGGGAATAAGCAGCACTGTTTAATTATATAAAAAGGATAATGAGCTTTGGCTGTCCAAGAGTTAAGGAGCTGCTGCTGGCCACTGGAATACAAAAGAGCTGGTGCCAAAGGGGCCCCTGGAAGTTTGTGGCACTTCAGACTTCATTGCTGAGCAGCAGCAACTGGCTTCAACAAGCAGCAGGCCAGCATAGCTCCCTTTGGGGAGAGATAACTGAATTATTGAACAGCCCCCTAACAGCAGGAAGCAGAACAGGCATGGACAGAGTTCTCTTTCACACCTCAGCAAAAATACAAGGCAATCAAAAAAAAGATCTCTCGTCCTACATAAGCACAACACCTTTGGCACTGTATTCCATCCTCATCATCATGGCAGAATTGGAGTTTGGGCATAGCCAGGTGTCATCTGGTGCCATTTTGCTGCAGGAGGTGGCAGGAGAACTTGAGGAAATGGGATTCTGGCTGCTAGGCAATTATGACTCAAGGTGCAGATAACTCGGGTATGCCTTTGCTCTACCCAAGAGTCATGTGGATTCAGGTTTATCAAGGGAACTCTTCTAAGAGATGAAAACTTTTTGTTTTCAGACCTTTTTTTCCCAATCCTTTTTTTTTTTTTTTTTAGCCAAGAGGTAAATAAAATATTGTGCAACCTCCTTATTTTGCATCCAAACTACTTAGTTACTGAAGCTGTTGTTTTCCCTTTTCTGTTTTCTCTAGCTGGGATCATGCTGAAGTAAGCATGGGGTGGGGAACTTTGTAAAAGAGGAACAGCAGTGGAGCAGGAGAAATTGATGAAATCCCTGTTTCTTAAAGCAGAGAACCAAATTCCCGGCATTCTGCTTTATATTATGTGACTGACAACCACATGCTCAGCGTCCTGATTAATCACAGCACTAATGAAGTCCCGAGGTATATAGTTCCCCCAGGGGCCTATGAGCCAGGTCCCCAGGCATAGAGCCACTTGGTTGGAACATGTACAGTGGAGCTGACAAAAACACATCCAGAACCAAGGATGTCTGTGAAAGCAGTAAGAGGTGGCAGGGCCTGTGTTCCTTCTCTCCATGCATGGCTTGGGAAGGCAAGGGCATCAGCACAACTGGGGCAAGAGGGGGCATAACTTGTGACAGAGCAATGTTAGAAGTTTGATGTCAACAGGGCACTGCTTCTGACTGACATTCCTGTACCACTAACCCATGGAAAGTGGAAAATGCTTTGAGGAACATTCTGTTTTTACCACGGTGCGTATTGGGTTAGTGCTGAGTTGATAAGAGATGCAGCTTTGCCTTTATTGAAGCATTCATCCTGTGCTTTTTATTGGTATTTCTGCAGCAGAAAAGGTGTGCTGGGACAGATACAGTTTTAAACAGCACGGTTAAGTTTACATTAGGAGCATCTTACAAGTATGGGACTACAATCACATTATACAGGTAAAGCATTTTTATTGTTACTGATGGTCTTTTAGACATTGGCTTCTTTGACCAGATCTTTTGTTTGCATGTGATTCTGCAAATTTCTCACAAGGGCAAGTGAGGAGATGTGCCATCTTCCTCCCTTCCTTTGCTTATCCTTCACACCTCTTTCTGCAACTGTGTATTCATACTGTCCATAACAGAGTCATTGACCTGCTTTCCTTTGTGGCTCCTCCATGCGCCACTGTCTCTACTCTTATATTTCATTATATTCTCCACATGTATCCTTCTTTCATCCCTGTGGGCACTGAAGGCAGATGATGCTGTTCACCCCCAGAGTAACAGAACTCCTTTGGCAATGGCTCTTTTGTGTTCCAGTGACAAGTCACAGCAATGCCTGCACGACCAAGGCATGTTATCATTTTTATGCAAAGAGTACCGTGCACCTTTCTCGTTAGGAAAGATAAGAATCCAAATTACCTCCTCCTCTTTTAGCCCCAGTGACTTTGACATCCTTTCCACCCCTTCCATTTATAACCCAGTCTCGTAAGTTCATTCTGCATGTCATCTATGCAATACGTCCTTTTCTTTCTACCCAGACATCTACAACTTTGCTGTTATAACTTCAGCTCTTGTTGTCTTATGGATCAATCACTGTACTCATCCCGTCATAAATCTGACAGATGTACCCTACCAATCCCCAGTGCTCCTGCAAAGATAACTTTCCCAACGCTTAAGTTTAACCATGTTGTCAATTCTCTGTGCTTTCCCATTGCCTTGCTCCAGAAATTTAAGCTACTTGTTTTTACTTCAAGGCTTATCATGACCTGTCTTCTCCCTACCTATGATGGCCTTCTCAATACTGAAGAGTTAGCTTCCACCTCTAATAACAGGCAATCCTGGTCTTTTCTGAGCATTCATTTCATTTATAACCATTTTTTATGCTCAGAAGGACCATCCTGTGTAGCTCTGCAAAGCAGCTTATTTTGGCTCTTATCATCCATTCATAAGACTCTTCCTTTCTATATTGCCTCTTTAAGTACTTCATGGCTGGCTGATATTTTCTTACTTTACTTCCTTCCCTGGCCATTCTGCCTCAATATTTTAGCACAGGCCATGAATTCTTTGGGACTGGAACTGTCACACTGTTCTGCCCAAGTACAGCACCTAGTACAAGGGGAAGTCTGCAAAAAGGGCTCCTACAACACATCAGTAATAAATACTTATGCAGCAGGAGTGCACCTGTAAAAGCAAAGCACTGTAAGTATAGTAATACAGCAAAGTTGTCACCTTCCCCCTGGTGAAATAAGCAATCTAGAAGAAAAGATGACACAGCTTATGCTGAAACCTGAGGATGTGAGTTTTAGTAACATCACTCAAGGCTTACCTCTAGCTGGGCTGTATATTGGGGGAGATATCTGTGAGCACTGCAGCACTTCCAAATACCACTAGTGCATTTAAGGGCTAGGCAGCTGGTCCCACCACTGTGCTGTTGGAAAGGGTGGTGTAAGCACACCTTCATCTCTTGCAGCACAGATTCATCAGTTTATCTCAAACTGCTTTATTGGTGGCTTAAACTGGCAGGGCTGGATGTGCACTGTTTCAAGCTGCGTGGGGGGAGCAGGCACATGTGGACCTGCTGGGGTGCCTTTGGGGCAGAAAGTCCTGGTAGTGGGTTTGTGGCAAACATCCGGGGTGTGGGAGGAGAGGAGGAGCTGTAATGTCTTCAGTCCTCACAGCTGTGTGCAGCTAAGTGTGTATTTACAGCACCACTGTACTCACGAGCACTTCAGAGAAAGTTGTCCTTTCCTTTTGCAGAGGCTCAGGAAAATATTGTTGTCTTTCAGAAGGAGCTGGAATCCTTGGTTATCCGTGGAGTTTGACGAGTGTCGCACTGAAATGAACTTCAAAGCAAATCCACATCGAAACTGCTAGAGACTTCATGTTTGCTTGGTTTTGATACAACACATGAAAATCACCTCAGGCTAGCTGGCAATGCTTGTGACGTGCAAATCTTTTGGTGAAACAAGAGAGAGCTTCCAGTTACTAATGAAATCCTCCCCTGCCCACCCCCCGATCCAGTGGGCATTTACATGGTTTTCTTGTGAACATTTCATGCAGCTTTGAAAATCAAATGCTTCCTTACAGGAAATGTTTTTTCTCTGTTGTGCATCTCTTGTGGCTGGCTGCCAAGAGATCCTGATCCGACACCCAGCTGTGCTTCTATGACCAGCTTTTGTGACCGTGGAAAATCTCTTTTTTTTTTTAATTCTGCCTTCTCCGTTTTCTTCTCTGTTAAATATGTGTAAACAAGTTGGAAATCAGAGCCTGTGTGTTCTCTGCAGCCATACTGGACAGAAATGTGGCGTTAAAAGCTTAGGGTCTTACTGTCTTAAAGAGCCTCTGAGAAATAAGATGAATAAACTTTTTTTTAATCTGACAAAAATTGCTTTTTATTCTCAAGGTAAGAACCATGCAACATTTCAACATAAGTTAAAACGGTAAGTGACAAAATGCTCATCCCATATTAAATTTTGTTAAATCAGGGAGGAGATAAATACAATATTTATGCAAGGAATATACAAGGAAATCAGTTTACTTTTCTGGAAAACACATTTTACTGATATGTATCCTTCTACTCTGTCTTAAAGCAGTCTGAAGTAACATGGCTGCAAAAGCGATCTGTGTTAGCTGCATTTTAACTTTAATAATGAGGTAATTACTGATGAGGTAATGTCACATGGGCAGAAGCATGAAAACCCAGAAAGACACCCTGCTTTACACTTATGCAACTCTAAATAAGTGTTGCCGTTATAAATATCAAAAAACAGGGAGAAAGTGGGTGTGGGGAACAGGAGCAGGCAAAAAACCTGGCCTTTATACAGCCAAAAGGCTTCATTTACAATCTGAAAGCAAGGACAAATCAAATTAACAAATAGAGGGATATTATGAAATAGTGTCCAGCAGGAACACTTCATGGACTAACATGTTAAAGTGACTGTAGAGCCCACCCTTGGCGAGTCTGCTGTACACATGGTGCTCACATTTGGGGCACCACTGTGCTGAGGACACAAGGAGTGGAGGCTTTTGTATGGTGGTGCTCAGATAGATGCCAGCAGGAATCCATTTGGCCCTCACTGAAGTTTCTTTTGCACTTTACAAACCAAAAATATGGCTAGTGTGTAGACCAAATGCCCATTTTGATTTTGGAAACAGATGTAGTCTTTAATACATAAGAAATATAACACACCATTTAATGAAAAATTGACCTTCATTCCTTTTTTTTTTAAATCAACATTGTGGCCAATGCTCTGTGTTCAAAAATAACTTTCTTGGATATGATGGTATCTTTCTTAAGCCAATCACAAGAAAATAGCATTAAAAGTAAATATATTTTCCTTTAGATTTGTCGTTATCGTGGTTTGAAGTATTTTAGATTTGTGCTTCCAATTTCTCCTCATCTCTGGCAGTAGATTTGATGTATATTTCTTTTCTTGTTAGTGAAAGTTGAGGTTTTCTCTGACTGTGAAACTGGGTCAAATATTTCCTGCTTTCCCAGTCTGTCCCTCCAGTCTGTTAGATGGCCTATAGCAGTGGTTTGTGGTTCCATTTCGTATTTCTGAAAATAACAGTTAAAAAAAGCCGCCTCCATTTTTTTCATGAAGATTTACTTTCATATTTTTTGGTAATCATTCGTTCACTGCAGTCAGTAAAACTTTCCAAGTGGCATTGTGATTATGACTTCCTCATTCTCTAATAGCCTTTATGTTCATCATCCCTGCTTTTCACTGAACTCCTTTGTGAAACAGAGCACTCACAGTGGTAGTTCCATGCTTTCCTACAGAATACTATTTTTCAGCCATTTCCTTCAGTGATATGGCACTGAGGAAGTGGTTATGGCAGAACTCCTGGTCATGTGCTACCTCGGGAGAAGTTTAGAAGTTTAGTCTACCTACAGTAGACTTAGTTAAGGCATATTTGCTCCACAGGACATTCTCTGTTCTTCTGACATCCGAAAGATGTTGTAACTCAATGTTTTAAACTCAATGTTTTATTCTTCGAACCAAGAGAGTAGAGTAGACCCTGATTTGTTCCTCCGAGTCTCAGCATGGTGTTATCCAGATCCTTTCATTACCTGAGGTAGCCTTACTTCCTCTCCCCTCTCATCTGAGGGAATAATTCAGAGAGAAATAAAAGATTATTCTTAACAGGCTGATGATAGTGGAGTCTTCAAAACGAATTTGCACAGCCTGCCTCCTTGTGCCCAGGAGGACTGGTGAGTGGTCCTCCAAGGCACAGCCTCTGCCACAGATGTTGGTTCTGCACCAAGGCCCAGTCACTGTTGGTGGACTGTGGAACAAATTTGTGAGGGGGGAAGTCCTGCCTGCAACTGCTCACTTTTCTAAATCAAGAAAAAAACAAGGTTTAGCCTCAGAACAGTCTGTTCATTGACCTCTGCTTCAGTCAGGCTTACAGTTAAAGTAACCTACCAACTCATCAAAATCAAAAGAAAACATAACTGTAGACTGTAATTCCTCCTATCTATTAGGGGTTAATTATTCTCTTTATCCTGTCTTTTCAGCTACTGAAACTTGGTTAAAATGAATAGAAAAAATTGAGTATTTCAGGAAGGGTTCTCTAGAAAATTCAGAAGCTCTTCTTTGAACTTTTTTTTTTGAAGAAGAAGATACTGTGCACTGAGAAGCTGCACTTACCATTTGGGAACCTCAATAAGGAGTTCAGAGGTGTAATTGATTAGTCATTGTTGCCGACTTGTCATTTTTAATGCACTGTATTGTCCTTACCTGTGGCTATTGGGGCCCATCAGCTGCAAGACTGGCAGTCTCTTTCTTTGCTCTGTTCAGTCTGCATGGCTGGTGTAGCAAACCTGTCTTTGCAACTCCCATGATTTTGTTCAATAAAAAAGTTGTGGTACTTCATGGTGGTCAGGGAAGCTTAGGCTGGCATTGCCCTTGCAGTTCTCATGGGCTTAGGACTTGGGCACTTGCAGTTTTATGCCTAATTCCCATAAATTTTTACAAAATTTGCTTTAACAAGGGGAGTGTGCTTTCTAAACAGCAAATCAGAGACATCTCCATTTGCTTGAATCTCAGCACTGTGGGTGTCTGTATGGAGACAGAAATGCCATAACCTGTGGGATGAGCTTGAAAATTTGCTTAGCTAGGGCAAGAAAAGAAGAAATTGGATTCTTTGACAGACAAGGAGGACTTAGAGAAGTGTTAGAGGAGCTGAGTTTTGTAGTTGTTCCCTTCTGTAATTGTATCATATTTCCTTGCAAGCTTGGATGACTTCAGAACCTTCTTCACCAAGTTCCAGTACCTATCACCTGAATTTATGAGAATCTTAGCTTGCATTTCCTTGAAGAACATTTCTTTGCCTTGTTGTTGCCAAGAAATAGTTGGAAACACTGCTGAAGTGTCTACATAAGAGATCTTTCCTTTCTTTCAAAGTGAATTAGCAAAAAAAGAAAAACAAAAATAAAAGCTAAACCACAACATAATTACCTTTTATACTTCTACATTTAATAATATTTGAATGCAAAGAGTTGGCAATACTGACACATAAAGTGTTAAATCCCTTCAAGATCTGCCCTGCTCACCAGCTTTATTTCACAAAGAACAGTAGGAAGACAATATACTTAAAACCAAATAATTAAGCTTATGCAAAGGTGTCATGAGATGCTCAGAGCGGTGTATCCTCTCCCTGAAAGTGAATATGTTAATAGCCACTCATATGTTACCTTCCAAGATCCAGGAAAAAAATATCCTTGAGCATCTCTCTCAGGATGAAACTATACTATTGGAATGTCTTCCATTACCTTGTGCTGCAACATATTAATGGAAAGAGTGACAGCATTTAAACTGTGCTATTCAAATGACACAGCCCATGCACGTCTGCTTTGGATATTGTTTCCCTCTTCTAAAAATCCAAAGGAGAGGGAGAAATATTTTCAACTAAATATTGGCCCTTGAACATGTCTTATCACTTCCACTTCTCCCCCTTTCCTCCAAGCTCAAAAATTCTTTTATATTTGTGGTTTATGTATGGTCCTGTGGTGTTTTCTCTTGCTATTTGATTAATTCTACCTTTATGTGGTATGGTTATGCCTCTGGGGAGAGCACAGCAGAGGAGGATGTTTAAAATTAGGTGCAAAATTATAAAATGCTGATAAATATTTATGCAATGTGTATTTAAAATCACTCAAAATCAAAAAATTATGCTACCAAATCACAAGCCAGCAGTGCTGTTTCATGCTACCAGAGCCCTGTTGGAAGGAAATACAACTGGATTTGGATTTTCTGGCAAAACCTTGCTTGTTTCTAGATCCCATTGCCCTTTGAACGGAACATAAAATTACTATTTTAATGATAATGTGAAATAAATATAATTACATGCTATTGGGACGTTTTCAGCCAAGTCTATTTTGCTGTTGTGAGAGGCTTATCATGAGACACAGAGAAATTGGGTTGTGTAGGGTATTACCTCTGTTGTACAAAGAAAGGGGCTTCCTGCTGTGGAAGATGTATTGTGCCTTAGAGGCTTGGACAGTGTCCTCAGCTAACAAACTGAAGAATACTTCTTCTAAACAAGCTCTAATTAGCATAAGTGGGTGAAAAGGGTGTAAATCACAAATATATTTCAATTTATATTAATAAAAATTTAAACAGTTGAGAAGCTGGATCACTGGTTAATCAGAAATGCCATGGAAACAGCATCAGCTTTAGTAGCAACGATGAGATCATAGACAAGGTTTTTAGAAACGACACTGAATGATTCTGTGAATTTCTTGACTGCTGTGTTTAATATTTTTAATCTGAAATTACTGACAAAAATATCTGTTGCCCTGGCAGATTTCAGGCACAGGCTCCTAACATGGTGGGTAAAGCAAATGTCCTACTATCTGTTGCAAAGGCAAAGCTGTGCCATATTTTTTTGTAGATAGTTAAGGCCAAGAGGGACCATTACAGCCATGTAGTTTGACCTTCTACATAACACAGACCAGAAAATTTAACTCAGTGATTGCTGCCCTCGGGCTTGATTTCAAAAGTGGAGAGAGATTTATTCCGTTCTTTTTTTCTTTTGATCCCTCAGTGCCTGATCCCTCAGCTGCCTGAGTCTGGCTCTTTGTTAAAATTAAGAGACAGTAATTTTAATTTATGTGTTTTTTTCAGAATGAGTATATACACGTATGTATATAAAATGCACAGGTGTGTGTGTGTGTGCAGACACACATTTAAAATGCTTTGCATTTGTAATAATAGTTGGCACCACCATAAAGATGACTTCATATATAAAAGGGTATATAAACTCATAGGAAAATTGGGAAGGGATGGCAGGAGGTAGCATGACCTTCACATGCAACTCATCATGGGCCTCTCCTGGTGAAGTGTTTATACTTGATATTAAGTCAGCACAGGGAGGGATTAGAGGCCTGCAGAGAGAAGCAACTTGCCTCACCCTGAAGAAATTGCCAAAAATGTAATGCAGGACAGAGACTTCTCAGTTGGGGCTCATTTTAAAAAGGCAGAAACAGGCTAGGCACTCAGATGTTTGCAGGGATGTTGAAAACTCCTTCCCCATGCCTACTGTGGGAAAAGGCTGGGTAGAAACAGACATGCTGAGGAGCAAGTGTGGAGCTGCCTGCTTTGCTACCCACTACATCTGTGCTGGATTGAAGCTGCACGGCTTTTATCTTTTGCTTCAAAAAGTTCTTAGTGAAAGCTCCAGTGAGATTATTTTATTTTACCTCATGTGGGCTAGAAATAATTTTTAAAAAGGCCTGAAATCACTTTACATACTCTAAGGAGTATGGTAAACATGATGGGATACTGTGCAGACCTTCAGCCGTTTTGTGTTTACTGTCAGTGAAGACCCTTGGCCACCCTCAGAGAAACAATTTCTGTTAAGTGGTCCATTAAGTGCTGTAGTCTGATTAATGAGGCAGACTTATTTATTGTCACTGGAACTTGACCTGGAAGCTTATTTTAAAGGAAAACTGCAATGGAAAGTTATCCTGCTTTGGATAGGTACATACTTAAGAAATCTTAAGACTATAAAAAAATGAATTTTTATTAGTATAGCTACCCTCTCTTTCACAATTCCCATAATAACCGTGACCAGTCTGAATGACCTCCCAATGGGCCTTTTTATTGATACTTCCCAGCAGGAGTTTCAGTCTGATAAGTAGGTCAGGATTCAGTTGGTCTGGTTCCCATTTGAATGCATGACAAAACAGGAGGATTTCAGCTTTACTGTCAAAAAGGTTCTTCTCTTTCATGTTCAGGTTATCTAATATCTAGAGGGCAGGTGCAGGGGTGAAAAAAAAAATCACAGTGGGGAGAAGGATATTAAAGAAAAGAAAGTATCAAAATTTAATCCTCTTAGTGATAGCATGACTAATGACTCCATAATCTGTTCTCTGCCATTTCCTGCAGAGTTGTCCTGCTGCAGATAATTCTTAATGTCCCAAAATATTTTGCAGCCACCTTTAATTTATGAAGTGATCTCCCGTTTATCATCATAGCACTATCTTTTTGGAGTGGAAGAGAGGGTGTGTTGATACATTCTGCCCTCCTCCACAAAAATGCATAAGGTCCAGGGGGCAAAACTGAACTTGCTCTGACAATTCCTGCTTCTCCCTTTTCTTCATGTGCCTTGTCCTGGGAAGGGAGCTCATGCAAATTTCCCAGTGCCCCTCTGGCACTGGGAAAGGAAATTTAATCTAATTTACTAATTCACCCATAGGCTTATGATGAATAGAAAATGAAGAGGTGTGTCATCTTGTCCAGTGAAGTTGGCGGTGATGAGCTGAAACCAACAAATATATTACAGAAAAGTTATCAAGCTGGACTAAAACCAAATTCTCATCGGTGAATTATTAGTCCACTGTTCATTATGATGTCTAGTTTCAATCCTAATGAGATGGAACTTGATGAGATAATTACTTTGAACTATAGGATTCTGTTTGCCCACAACAAAAGCTTATAGTATGGTATCATCTCATCAAGCCCTTCCCTTTTTCTCAAAAGTTATTAGTTTTCTTTTATATGGGATGTTTGTCTTTTCTCATTTAATGAAAATGGCACATTGACTGCAGATATCTGGTACCTATCAGGATTTATCTAAAGGTAACTACCATCTGCAGATAGTTCCTACTCAGTCTGGTAGAGAAGAATCTCAAAAACGGAATGTCAAAGGGATATTCACGGGCACATCTGGTACAAAAGAGATTACATGAACTGGTGTTATGGAAGCATTTTTTTAAGTAACATGTTTCACAGAGCATGGATCTGTGTTACATAATTTGAACACAGTGGGTTGCAGTATTTGGCAACCCAAATACTGAAAGTGGGTTGCACAACATCATCGGTGTGTAGACACCTCAGGTCCCTCTTGCACCCCACCTTTGCTGCCCATTTGTTTCAGCCTAGAATATAGGAGCATTGGTGAATGTACAAATGAAAGAGTTCCTGCGTTTTATTGCTGTGATCTGTGGTGTCAGAGTATGTATATTTCACTGAGCAGTTACAGCTATAGGGGGGTTTACATTCCTTTTCACAAAGCATGCAATGTACTGGTACAATGCTTTGTTCAGGAACCTAGAATTGCTGGATTTACCATAATTTGGTAAGGAAAGGGGATGAAGGAAAGTGTCTTCAGACTAACAACAGAAGGATTTCTCTGTGGGTTCCAGTCTGAAGGATGCAGCAATATGTTACAGCTAGAGCACAGGACGAGCAGTTTGTTACCTGCTTATCTTCTTCTCCACAAATATGACAGACTTTGAATGAGGCACTAATTTTTCTCTGACAAAAGCTTCTTTGTTAAAAATCAGATTGATACAATGTAAATCTTGTGGGGATGCCAAAGGGCCAAAATATTCCTGTTTTCAGAGAGTCTTAAGTTTGAAGGAGCTCCAGAAGAGTTGTGTTTATAGCAATCAAGTGAGATTGATGGGGGTTATGAGAGGGTGTGTTGAAATGTGTAGGACTAAGGAAAAATAGGGAAGAAAACCCAAAATAGATTAGTAGTTAGGATGGAAACAAAATTTAGCAAAATAAGAAATTAATTAGCAAAACCTAAAATACAATCTTGTGCACTTTAAAATGTAGGGGAAAAAATGAAGGCACGTATTTCTTCCCCTCATTCATATCTCACACCAGTAAAGGTGTTAGTACAGAAGAGTGGCCTCTTTGTATTTTGAAGTCCTCGATTTTCTCCACAGAGACACAGACAGGGCATGGACTACCCCACAGTGAGACTGTAAGGACTGCTATCCTGGATCAAACTGACTTGCTATCTTACCTCCACATCACTTCTTGGCCTTTTAGCCAAAAATCTTGTCCATTCTTATCAATTTAATGCCAGACATATCTCCTGTTTGAGGTGTTGGTCTTACATGGCTGTGAGGAGTGGAAGATCAACTTGGAGCTTGCTCTGTACCTTAACAGAGCACTGCAGGTCCCCCAGGAACACAGTGATGGGAGGAGTGAGTCCTAGTGAATGCAGAGAGAAAAGTGTAAGAAAGGAGAGCATGCAGCAATATTTCTCAACAGTGTTTTCCCAGGATCCAGTGACTCATGGTTCAAGGATTTTTTGGACCAAAGTGAGTCTGTGCAAACTCTTGTCCAGGAATTTCCAGATTTTTCTGAGCCAGGTAAATTTAAACACCCTGCAGAAAGGAGAGCACAGTAACTCTCTCAACACACTGTGTGAAGAATCATCCCTTTCTCTTGGCTTTGAACTCCCTACCTGCCTTTTCTATTGGTGCTCCCTTATTCTTCTTCTTTCAGAGGCGTAGATTAACCCTTCTCTCATTCATCTTTCTTGTTGGGCCACCTACAGTTTAAAAGGTTTGTGTCATGTCTCTTTAAAAACTTGTTAATTATGGTTACAATATGAATACAGTTAATTTAGTTTAGTGGCAGGCTGTGTAAGAAAAAACTAGCAGGAAATTAAAACAATGATACATCCTTCAACAGACATTTCAGTGTGATTAAGAGACAATACAGGAGCTATTAACTATCAGACTGCAATGAAGTTAAACAGCTTGTGTTGTTTTTACTGGAAAGCAGAAGGACTATAAAGAATTTAAAATGTCTTTCAGATCAGGGCAAAGGAGTTGCTAAGAAGTTATTTCCTCATGTAAAAACCTTACTGAATGGTCTGAGGAGCTTGAAGCTCCTAAACTCTTTTCATGGAGAATAGGTAGGAGAGTTGTGTAGAGAGACCACTTATAGCTGTAAACGCCTTTTCTTTGAAGTTTGCTCTGTTCTTACAATTCAGACAGACAATACTGTGGTACTTGCTCTTTGTTAGAAGAACAGAGGGAAGAAACAGAAGTGCTGAACCCTGTCAGACCCACATGGATAAGCCCTGTTGACATCTAGGGTGTTTCAACCCATGCCAGAGCCTAAGCAGAGAAGAACTTGGAAGTTCTCAGGAGAACTGATGAAGATTTAGGTTTTGTTAGTTGAGGAGATGCAATGAGGACACTATGGAGGACATGGGTGTTTGGGAAGCCCTCCAGGTGTTGTTTTCATTTTCATATATTTTTCATGGTTTCAGGTTTTTGCCTCCAGGATAAGATAGGTTTAGGGAACTCGTAGAAGCATGCAGCAACTTTTAGTAAAGCCAGCCTACATTTCTTTAGAGTTTAATACCTCTGTTGGCATTGATTTTTTTTTATTAAATTATATTTTGAGGTTTTTTATTTGCCTGCATACTTTGGCACTGGCTGTATTGAATAAACTTATGCCTCCATGATCCTGACGTTTCGTGCATCAATGCTATTTTCTGTTTTAGCCACAGGTGTTAAAGCTGACTAACTGCAGGTATTTTTCAGCACTAGTGTCTCTTAAATAATCTTCAGACTGAGACTGGTGTCAGTGTCGAATTTGCAGATGTTTAACCATTAGTCCCAAAGATTGTGTTCCTGGCTGTAGAAATGTCCTGTATCTATTAGAGAACAGGACTGTGAGCAGGAAATTCAAGTTCCACTTCCAGGGTTTCTTACTGACTTGCTTAGTGTTCTTTTGCTGAGAACACTGAAACCACAGAGCTGGATTTAGGCTCTGTGAAACAAGTACATTAATTTCTTACAACAGTGTAGCCCAGTGTGCTGTTTGGAAACTCAGTAAGATTCATCAGTGAAAGAAATTTCTGAATGACACCTTCAGTAATAAGGTTGGTACTTCAAAATTTCTCAATAGAGTAACTATATCAAATGTTATAGTTGTCATTTTATCTAGAATGTTCCCCGCCAAAGGAATTCAGTTAAATTCATGAACTATTTCTTCACAAGCAGCAAAATATTACTGCTGTGGAGAAGTTGTCAGCATCTCTGGAGGAGGTGATGCCTAGCTTTTGCTGTGCTTTGAAGTGCTGTACCAGTGCTTTTTGTTTCCCTTTCCCCTGCCCATGCTTTGAGCCCCCTGAAGAAATTACAGAGAGAGTTGTGGAAACATTTACCTTTGGAAATTCAAGCCTGGAGTTCCCAGTTTTAATATCTTCAATTACTGCAGCCAGCAGTGGCCAAATGTACCCAGAGCATACGTAGATGGCAGCACCCCATAGTATATGGGGTGAGTGGCCCAGGGACTCTTGCCTTTATTGCATATTCATGATGAGGTGTCCCTTACCCTCTTCTGTTACACAGCCTCATCCCTTCAAAATTGGATCCCAGCCAATGCATTTGCCCCACCCAAATAAGGGGACCTTAACCTCATCCTCCCACCTACCTCTTCTGTCCCTGCAAACTGTCACGATGACATCCTTTCAGTCACACTTTTTTTTTTGTACAGAAACACAGATTAAGTCCATGTTTGCTGTGTGTCAAAATGTACTTGCAAGTTGATAAAAGCCCGCAGCCACAATACTGCTCTCTCTATATTGCAACCCTTTACATGTAAAAAGCCTGTGTGTGAGCATTGCAAAACATTTGAATTAGAGATTACAGGGATTAGCCAATGCTCCTGGCAGCAGCTGAGGGCAGGCTCAGGAGCCTTGGCTGAGCACTTGTCACTAAACCTGCACTTCCTTCCTCATCCAGCTTCCTATTCAGCTCTCAAGAGCATTTCTGATCTATGTAATGAGTTATTAACTCAAATGTTTGTCTTTTACTCTTGGTTGACTCCCCGAGGGTTTCCAAGCTGGGGTGTGCTGGCTGCTCGTGACACCCAAGTGTGTTCAAAACGCTCCCCAGCTGGGGAAGAGATCAGTGCTCCCTTTCCCAGTGGTGGTTCCTGCTGCTGCAGGGACTGTCACCGGGAAAAAATGCATGAGTCTGTGGCTTTTAGTCTCTTATGGGCAGAGCCATCTCTTGCAAAGCCTTGCTTTGGCTTTTTTCCAAGTGGGTGAGGTTAGAAAACAGTCTGGCAGCAGCTTCCATTGGTCTTTCATGTCCGACAGACGGGGCCAGGTGGACTGTTTCACTCAGGAGTTCGTGTTTTCCCAGCCAACTTCTTTTCTATGCTTTAATGACTTTTACAGCACATTTTGGGCAGCTCCAGTTAATCTCATCCTTTCATCCTCCTGTGATCTCACTCAGTTTCCTGGAGAATGAAGTGTGAAGGTGCAGTTGGCTTCTTCTGTGCTCTAAACCCTCTGGCTGCCAGTGCTGGAAAGAGGAACAGAGCTCTCCAGTTTATACTTAATTCTTGAGGTGACTGGAAAGGTCCTCTGTCCTTGCAGAGATCAGTCTTCCATGGGAGAAACCCTGATAGCATGGGTATTTCAGTGCAAATTAATTTTATAATATATGTTCTGGTCTGTATATACAAAAACATTAACTCAGTTACATGCTGAATTTATGCGGGATTTTTTTTCTAGAAAAGAATGTGGAAAACAATGCAAATATTCCTGGAGAATAAATGGGCAATTACTATATTTATGTAAAGAGGATATAGAATACACAGATGGCTGGTTTAGTGTCTACTGCTGTATTGACATACACAGAGAGCTGCTTCATGTACATATGTGTAGCAGTAACTGAATATTAAAATTGAACACTCATGTAGCACTCTCTATGATGTTTTCCCTAATTTTAAAAAATCTGGCCTGCTTTATTTTAGCAATGTATTGCTATCCTTTTTGGAATGTCTGTACAGTACTTACTGAATTCATAAGTCAAAATATGAATTCAGTTTTCATAAATTGAAGAACACTTACCATTTCTGTGTCTCATCTTGTTTGCATTTAATAGAAAATTCGTGAGTTAAATTTTGAAAGTGAAAACCATTTCATGAAAGAAATGAAATGGTTCTTCATAAAGAACCATTCATAAAGAAGAACATCTTCATAAAGATGTCAAGCTCGGAGAGGATACATGAGATGGAAAAGCCCTCAATGTGCTGAAACGTTTACAAAATCCTTTTAATAAAATTTATTAATGGGATTTTTTCAGATGTTTCTTAGAATGCTTACACAGAGCAGTTCAATAAGGTAAAGACTATGAACACTCCATCTAGGGACTGGAATCGTTATTTGGACCGTCTTTAAAAGTTCTGCCATTTATTCAGTGGTCTATAATGTGCTTTATGAGCTGTAGGATTTCATTATGCAAATACATATTTAAGATTTGTTTGGGCCACAATTAAAAACATAACTGGAGAACATGTTTTTTTTTTACATGCTCAGTAGACTTGCTCCAAAGTGAAGCATCTCCATTGCTTCAAATTATTTTAGTTCCAAACTAACTTAAGAAAATTACATTTTCACTATGAATACATGTTTTGTCCTACTTTCACCCTCTTCCTTTCTTTCCAAGCCTAGCAGTTAAGTTCTACCATTGAATCAGGACAGAGAATGAGACATGTTTTCACTATTGTATCATTGTTAGGGCATGTTAGGGCATGTTCTTACGAGACCTTTTCCTGCCAGCATCCTCAGTAGGGTTGTATCTTCAAATGTACCTATTTGTATAAACTTAAAATGGCTATATTTCATGAAAGATTTTTTGATGTGTCAGTAAATTATCTCCTTGAATCCTTAGCTTGTGGCAAGGGTTAACTCTGCAAATACTTAACAAATACTTGCCTTCCTTCTGCTTTTTGTCTCCAGTTGCAGATGTCTCATTTGCCTGAAGTATAATCTAATCAAAGGAGTGCTGTCCCCTTCCACTCTTTTTTATGAAAGCTTAGTGTACAGAGTCACCTCTGGCACTGACCATAAAAAACCTTAAGGTTTTCCCTGCCTTTCATTTGCCATCAGTGGAAGAGGCATTTTCTGTGACGTGTGAGGTGCAAATAAAGTCTACAAGAGTCTCTTCAGGACACTAATATATAAAATCTTCACCCCACACAGTTATCATTCTGCTGTTAAGTTGCAAATGAAGTGGAAAATCTTCTGTGATAACACAACATAATAGTGAAGCAATTGGACTGGGGGCTTTGTGCCCTTTTTTTTGTGTGTGTCTTACAAGAAGTCATCACTACTATGAAATGGAGAATATTTTCTTCTCTTTCATGGCAGTGGTATGAATTTTATTTTATAGAGATCATGGTTGTTGCATTAAGCTTGTTCATGTTCTCACCTAAGAGCAGTAGCAGTTATATTGCAAGTGATGTGTGATGTGTTGTTTTGTCCTCTTTATCTGGAGATCCCACAACAATATAAGTTGAAATTACCCTGTGCTGGAAGCTAATTGCATATTTTGTATCTCCTCCCCTAATGTTGCCAGATTGTATTAATCATAAATGTCAATGAAGTCTCCAGATGACTTCCTGACTTTCAACAAAAGGCCTTCATCTCAGCCTCTTAAATTCCAAGGTCAAGGGGAATATAACATTCAGAATAATTATTAGCATTATTTTGCCTTGACATTTCAGGCCTGCTTTCAGTTTAGCATTCCAACCAGGCAGTGCAGACAAATGTTGTCTTTCAATTCACTGGAGGGAATTGCCCCAATTAAACCTGACTTTAAGGATATCTAAAGCCCTGTGTTAATGTGCTGTCCTGTTTTTTTTAGCAAGAAATTCTTCTTGAAGTAGAGAAACTTCCATTAAAAACATTCAAGATTTACTGTCAGAGGAACAAGCAATTTTTGAATTGTACTTTTTCCCCTAGGCTAGGATAATAACCAGTGCTTCTCATTTTCAGAAGAGTAAATGGTTGTGCTGCTCTAAAGATTCTTCTGCCTTTTTTTTCAGCTAAAAGGTCAAACTTATAATTTTGCCTCATCATGAATTATTAGTGGTACCTTGTCAAAACATTGTTGCTTGTCCGTGATCTTGCACCCATCCTTTGTACAAATCTGTATTTATTTTTTTAACATCATCTCAGGTAATAGAGACAGAATACATTGTTTGTGGGGTTTTTTCCCAGCAAAGAAAAACGTTTTCACTAAAGTACAGATGAAAAGAAGACACAAACCACTGCGCCACACACAACCCTGCAGCTATTTGACCTTGACTGGGTGGAGAGCTGGCAGTCTGGTTCAAACAATTTTACTTACTCACTTCCTGCAAACTTTTGATGACCCTTGAGATTCTGGAAGTCTGTGTTGATAATGAGGTAAATAACTGTTTAAACATTGCTCACTGTAAATTGGTCAGAAAGCAGGTGGGTACAGACAAACGACAGACACTGTTACTCTTCAGACAGTTGGGTTTTTAGGTACAGCACGGAGAATAAATTGAGTTCTCATGATGAGCACAATTTATTTCAATACTGTTGTTCCCATTTGATTTGTGGCAAAGTTTTGCTGTAGACAAAGAAATGGAGCCACACTGCAAAAGGATATACAAGACTGCATAACTTTATCTCCCTGTTCTTATTAGTTGCTTTTCCTACTGTGCTATGCCTTTCTGTGAAACCTTGAAGATGGTTTTGCATGTTTTGGGTTGTAATTAATGGCTGCTCTCCAGCTGATAGCAAATTGCTATTTGCATCTGTTATGGTTGTGTGCCCAGTTTGTGATTTGACACAACTGCTGTGGCCTGTACTGTTTCAATGGAAGTGAATTTTATTGACTTCTACTTAAATTTGACTTTGGGACTTCACTTAACTGGAAAGTAAATTGATTGATGCTGACACTCCTTTTCTTCTAACCTCTAGCTCCATGCAGATTCATACTTGAAATGCTTTTTTATGCTTTTTTTATGCTCCAGCATAAACATGCTCTTTCTCTTATTCTTTCTTTATTTTTAACTAGAAATCTTGCATAAATATCACATGGACATATAGTCCACTGCATAAATGTATAATGATCTGCAATGTTTATTCCCCCAGAATTTTCAAGAAAATTTGGCACTGCCTCCTTACTTAAGTGCTGTCAATTTTGACATGGCTTATAGTTAAAAGTCTAATTGAACAGAAATATCAGAACACTTTCTATGAAAAGCTGTATAAGCAATGCACCTCTGTAAGTTACCAAGGAAGTCCACAGAAGTCTTGAGCCCATTTCCATTTTCCATTTCCTTCCCTGTTTCCTCCAATTAGATATTTACTAAGGCTAGATGACTAATCCTTGGTGAGTTTATGGCCAACAGTTCCTGATCCGTTTTGAGTTAGCTTTCAGTGGCTTGAGCAATGCTGTGATTAATGGTGCTGATAAGAGAAGTGGAAGCTTCTTTCCTCCTGCCTGTCAAGCTTAACAAAAGCAGTGAATCCAAAGAATGGCAGGGTAGAGAATTCATACTGAACCCTGTGGAAATGATCCTGTGCTGTCTCAAACAAGGGTCTGGCCCGTTTTGTGAAATAGAATGAAGTTTATTCACTTATTACTTCATTACATGTGCTGCAGTAAAGCACATACATTACGTGTAAGGATATAAAAGAAGCTGTTACTGGTCTTTTACATCATGATTTTTACTGAGTGATGGTGTTGAAAGAGGGTGTAAAAAGCATTCCATTAAACAATTATATTTTCCCTTTCCCTCCTCCCCTTTCCCTATGTTTATAATGTACTTTTAAATTTTGTAAGGTTTTCTCAGCTATCTGAATGTCTCATTAGTGCTAATCTACCAGATGGGACCCTGGAGAGTGGGAAAGAGATTCAGGAGGTCTAACTGTAACACAGGAAAGCAAGGTTTTCTAGATCCCCTGTCATCCAGCTGCTTTGTGTATTCTTTTGGGGATGGCTGTCTCCTGGGATTTCCTCTGTGTTCCTTCAGGATTACCTGGCCCCATAATCACTCTTCCTTGTACTAGCATTTACTTCTGTGTCTCCAGTAAGCATGAGACTGGTAGTTTTAAGGACTGAGAACACAAATCTATCACTCTCTAGTGAGCTTTTTTGTACAAGCAGTACATGTTCTTTCCTTGCAATGCACTGCACCCCACAAATTCACCTTTTCAGAAGACTATGCTCTGGTGCCATTTCTAACTTAATTAGTCCTTTTTACAGTCCTGTTTCTAAGCCCTTGGAACGTAAAGCTTGGGAGATAATTATTTCCATCCCTGAAGAGAGGTCTTACAAAATCCCTTTGCATGTTGTGCGTTAAGTGTTTAATGTTTCAGCTGTAGATTGGTGAGCACAAGAACAGAAACTGAATGGAATGCATTGTGTTCAGTGCATTTTAAATAATTTTCCTTTTGGCCCTAAACTTCCTTTTTTTTATATATAAAAAATGTATTTGAAGTTTCTAGTAAAGAGAAACTAGAGATTATTTTTTGCCTTTCAACTGGAATAAGCACAGGGGTGTCTGGCTGATAATGGATCTGCAGCAGCCCAACTCCAAGGCCTTTATTGTCTGTGTTTTTCATTAAGTGATGTATGTCATCCTAGTAACACAGAAATACTAACAAAGGAGTGTTGTCAAGTGTGGAGGAGCAAATTGATTCAAATCTATTTTTGGAGTCAAATAAATTTTCTTGAAACATAAGAAATAAAAAATTACTCCATGCTGACAAGCAGTCCTAAAAAATTGGTCTGTAGAGGTAATTTATGTGTGTACACACACACAGACAGGTATTCTGTTCTGGCTTTTTAGTCTGAGACAGTTATAAAAGTGATTGAAAACAAAGGGAGTTGTTTGGGAGCACTGCTTCAGTGAATCAAAACTATTAGGGATTTTACTGTTGTGAAAACAGGGTTTATTTAATAGGCCTCTCCAAAGTGTTTTTTTCTCTCTGCCTCCAAGCCAGAGTGGACACTGGCATGTGAGATGATTGCAGGCTGTGAATTTTCAAAGAGGTTTAAAGTAACAAGACCACCCCAGTTGCTCTGCTAATGCTGCTGCCCTTCGAAAGAATTCTGTAAGTGTTTGAATTGCAGAGGCAGCACAGTAATTGAGGAGACTTGTTCAGGAAACAACTTATGAATGTTTCCTTACCCGAGAGCTCTTTGGTCAAGAACATGAAAGCAAATGTAGCTTAAAGAAACCTAGTAAAAACCTTAATGTAACAGCATTGATTTTGTGATTTGTGTTTTTTCTGTTCGTTTTCCCCCCCGGCCCCTTTTCTTCTATTTTAATATATCCTCAGTGCCTTTTCTAACAAAGCACCATACCCACCCATTGCCTAAGAAATTTTAAAAACCCCAATTGAGCAAATAATTAGGTTTCCAACCTCTCTGGTTGGAAAGCCATTGGGCTGCATAGAGAATATGCTGGCAACAAACAACTTGATATAATTTAATGAGGTATAACTGAGTTCACAGGAAAATGCAGCAGGTTTTTGCTATAAGGAGCTACATCAGAAGGCCTCTTTAATAAGTATCCTGTGATTGGCTTTGGAGTTGTCCTCACAGAGCAGTTTTGAAATGCATTGTTCTATGCTGGTCTATGGGTCCAGAGCTCCCACTTTCCACTCATTTAATTAATTAGAGAGAAACAGAGCCAGAGGATAAGTGACTCTAAGGTCTCATACTTTCTTTTCACATTGCATTACTTACAAAGAACTTGAACAGGGAGAAGGTGACCTTGCTTGTAATTGTAACATTCCTGATTTTTTAATGTAAGCAAAAATCTTTTGTCCTTTACATTCACATGCTCTTACAGTTATGGGTAGTGAGTTGCTTTAGATTTGAATTCTTCTGTAAGAAAGATTGTGTTCATCTTCTGTTGCAGAATTGATCACAAGTTTCCCAAATTCCTGTATCCTTACAGTAATAGCACCGTTCAAGAGCAGTTAGTGTTGCACCCTTCGTGACACTGTGGGTCTGAAAACATCTGTGATGGGATTATTAAAAGGGACCATCATGGCCACTAAACTGAAAACTACCCAGAAAAAAAAAATTTTTGCCCTTTTATTTTTCAAATACTAAATTGAAATGCATCGATCCATGTAATAGCCATTTCTTTAGTGTGAATTTTTCAGATCCAATTTTTCTTGCCAGTGGTGTGTGAGTCCATAACACCCTGGCTCCAAAAAAGCCTTCCCTGCTTTTGGAGGGCCAGATGTTTGGAAGAGTCCTTCTTAGTAAGCAAGTCTGCTTGATCAAGCCCACTCAGATCTTCCTCAGAGAGAGAGAGCTCTCACAGGAAAATGGCAGAACTGATATGTTATTTGGCTTGGTTTAAGAATATTACATTTAAAAATCAATTGCTTGACTAATATGGAAGTGTATTTTGGAGAGGTTTTAGGGTTGGTTTTGGTTTGGTTTTTCTTTGTTTGTTTGTTTTTCTAATAGCTATGGACAATCTTGCCTCAGTTGGCAGGTAGCTAATGGGAGGGCTCTCCCCAAAATTCCAGTTTTTAGTTTTCAGTCCTGTTAATAGAGCATCAGTTTGATCAGTTTGCTACAAAAATGTGTTCCACTTCCAAAATGTGCCAAGTATTTTGAGTCAGTATGGTACCATGACTTCATCAGTTCACTAATATTTGACATGTTTGTTTCGAAAATTTATACTGTTGGGTTTTGACAATTTTTGTGGTTTGGGTTTTTATTTTTTTACTCCTGTATTTCAACCTGCTTTTCTTCCAAGCCCTGACTATTTTCTAAATGATTCTTACTACTGCTTTATAGACAAGGTCTACAGGTATTTTTGCATCATATTAATGAAGATCACAAGAAGAAATCTATTTCTTTAACTTAACCTTGATGACTGAACCTTGAAAGAAATATGTTAATCAACACCCAGTTGCTTCAATATTTATGCTGAAATAATATCTTGTGACTGGAACTCCTTTTAGATAAGTATGATTTATAACCCATTAACTTCAAGTGTTGGAGGATGAAAGTGGATCTGGTACTTTTGACAGTGTACTCAAAACACCACCTAGTATAAACCAAGACTGAATGAGGGTGGCTATGTCTCTTTACCTGTGAGCAGTCATTTTTAAAAAGCATTGTATTTCAATCAGATAGGAAAACAATAAAGATCTACATTTGCTTGCCTACATAGGCCATTATGGAAAATGTTCTGGAAAAGTTGCTTGGAGGATAATCTGATGAAATCCACTTACTTGTTTGAGTTTGAGAGAGTTATTTCCAGGTGTAGATGCTCAAGTTATGTACAGATACAAATACAAGTACAGTTATAAGTACTGCCATCAGGCAGTTCAGATTATACACACAGGATAGCTAGGAAATATGTTTATCATGGGCAGCTACTTGAAATGTTTTTCAAGTGCTTCTTAGATGCCTATGGAAAAAAAAAAACCCAAAACTAACAGAAAAACAAAAGTCTGGCATTGCTTGCTCTAATAGCTGAAAGCCTGGGGCTGGAGCCAAAGGTCTAAAATAGAAATGGGCAACATAGCAGTCTTTTTTGGTGAGTAATATAAAGCTTCTGTTAGAGTTCCTAACTCAGATCAGTCCTAAATAAAATAGCAGGTGAGCTAGGAAACAGTGGAGAGAAACTTGTGAGAGAAAGAGCAAATAAGCTGCATTTTTCTTGGTAAGCTCTATCAGAGAACTGACTCATTGACTAAAACTGGTTAAACCAGGATGATCAGGCCTTCAGGAGTTAGATGCCTTTACAGGCATCTGTTTAAGGAAAACCCCACCTTTCATTTAAAAAAAATGCCATTCTACTTTAATGGGCCAAGTTGTCTTATCCAGAAAACTTTGATCAAAAACTTTAGTGGTTCTTCAAAGCTGATTCTAACCACTGTGGGTAGAAAGCCAAAGTGAAAAAAAAGTATGTGAAGGTTTTTCAAACCTGCTTTCCTTTTAGTTGGAAATGCCAGAAGAGGGACTTTCTCATTTCCCGTGTGGTTGTTTCCCCTTTTCTCATCATACTTGGAGTCCTTGGAGAAAAGTGGTTTGTGGTTCATGACTGTGAAACCTCTTTGTTGTTCAGAGAGAAATGTGACATGAGCAAAAGGGTGATCTATGCTAAGAAATAGGTGATATTATTATTCCTTTTGTGTTTTCCCACTACTAGAAGAAACTTAGGCTTAGCAGTAAGAGGCTGTAATCTGCTACAAATGCCCTTGTCTGTATTTAATGGAAGTAGATGATGCTCAGCATCTCATGGGACTTGCCTTCATACCCTTGTTTAAAAGAGGATTTAAGTAGGTTACAGGAGAGCTTTCTCCTGTCTTTTTCATAAAGGTCATCTTTTTTCATCCCCTTCCTCAGAAATAAATTAATTTGGTAAGAGTCCTGAGTGGTAACATAGAATGGCAAAACTTTACACCATCAAGCCTCCCTTTTGTAAAGTCAAGGAAAGCAGTGTTGGCATGTGAAGTCACTCAGTTCAAGGGGGAGTTTAAGTGCTCTCCACTCATCCGAAACTGTCTCAGGAAGTTTTATGAAACTCCAGAAAGGCAGTTGTAAGATTGTAGTGGGTGGGAAGACCCAAGAAACTGGGTGGAGTGGTGAGAAAATTTTAAGAATAGCTGGCAATTAATCTTAGCTCCTGGGACTTAGGGACTTTCCAATGCTGGCAGGTCTCTCAGTATGTGTGTTGTTATTCAGGCTGCCTGCCAAGAATATTTAATGCTGACTGCTGAGTGTGTTGGAGAAAAGTCATTGTGCAGACACTGTCACTCAAAGGAAATACGCTGCACCATAATCATTGGTTCAACAGTCATTTTGCAGACAATGAACGCTGACATTTGGATACAAAATGGAACAAATAGCAAAAAAGGTGGGTGGGTGGGGAAATCTTTGAATTTTTGGTAGTTAAGACCATTAAATCTGTTAGTATATATTGTCTGTACCTGGATCCTGAGATGCTGTTGCAGTTTTGATAATGACAGTGCTGTGAGAGGGTGTTAGGGCACATAGGGGAAAGCTGATATTTGAAATAACAATGGCCCTTTGTGGTGGAAAAAAAAAACCCAAACCTGTCTCTTTCCTGAAAAAATGTACAACATAAAGCAGTAAAACCAGAGAAAAATTAATAAAGAATGGCAGAAAAGAGGAAGACTGAGTTTGGATATAAAGATGTGAGTTGCCCTGCAGATTTCAAGTGAGCCTGGACTTCAGACCTTATTTTGTGTAATGTGCTGCCTTGTCAGTTGTGACAGGCTGGGATGTGCCCTTCCCAATGCAATATATCAGTGAGTGCTTATGGAATGAGCCTATTTAGGGAGCTGGGCTGAGTGGGGAGACCGAGCAAATGAAGATATGAGGGTCTCTTCCTGACCTGAGCCAAGCAAAGATGCACGGCTATAGGAAGTGTGTGGTCATAGCTGTACTGGCCTTTCAGGTCACACCCTGCTTGTTGTCCCACATGTGTCCATTCAAGGAGCTTCCAAGTCCCCTCGTCAGCACTCAGGGCCACACAGCTGTACGTGCATGGGGTGCCCCAGACACTAAGCAGCAATGGGGCCACTCCCTGGTCCCCTCATCCCGCCTGTCACCCTTCAGCTCTGCCAGTGTGCTGAGGCAGCTTCCAGAAAGGGGCAGAAAGGCAAACACACTGCAGTGAGCAGCAGCTTCTCGGTGGTTGCTGCAGGGCCAGTTGGCTGCCTTATCTTTGAGACTTGACTTGATAACCCCGGCGCCAGAGCTGGTCTCTTGCAGATTGTCAGCCAGTCACTGCCTCAGATGTGCCGGACAGGATCACTGCCACACTTTGTCGTGGTCCTAGAGGGAATACATGTAGTGCTCCAGGGCACTTAGAGAATGGCCTCAATTATTAATAACCATTATGACTTTTTTTCTGTCAGACTCTGAAGTCTTACTGATCATCATGGATTATTTATAGACCCCAGTGCTGATTGCACCAGCTCTGTACCATTAGCCCTCCAGTGCCTACCTTTCTGGCTGACATCCTTTTTCCCATATGATACCCCCTGCTAGACCACAGGTGTAGTGATCTGTCTGATCAGCAGATATATTCTGTATTCACCCCATTGTAGATGCAGTCACAATCTTGTGACTTCAGAAAGTTCAATCACATCCTTAGTTTATTTAAGATGTGTTTGTGGTAAAGGACAGGTAAGGGATGCACAAGTTGTGGTTCATGGAGGTTGTAGTGGTATCAATGGTGTTTTTCACCCCATCCTTTCTGATGTTCAAGACATCCTGCTCATTATGCAGCTGATGGTGAGGTGTTTTGCCCCCCACCCTCCCCTGCTTTTCAATGCTAGCTTGATGCATGTCCATCAGCATCATTGCTTCCCTCCCAAAGACCATGTGAGACAGCTTTTTCTGAAGGCAGGATCACCTCCAGCATGGAGAATTACTACTCCTGGTCTCACAAAAGTATCTTTTTTATCCGTCATTGCAATCTAGCCTGTATGTATTCTTTTGACAGCCTTTCCCTCTCAAAGAAATCCTATATCTGTATGAAAAATACTGCTAAACTAGAACTGGTTGGGAATTTTTCAGATGCATACATGGATGTGGCCATTCCACACTGTCTTTCTGAAATGGCACTCTTGTGCACACTGCAGGGCTGTGACAGTGCAGGCCTTACCCTCTTCCCAGCATTCACCATGCAGAGCTGACTCACAGCAGGCTGTGAGGGACGCAGTCTCAAATGTGAGTTGTCTGGAATACCAGTCGTGGAGCATGTGGACCTTCCTTGCAGGTACAGGACACTTCTGAGTTTTAATCTGTTGATGGAACAATGAAGGCTCATTTACATCTTTGTCACTGTGGGCGGATGACGTTGTGTCTCCTCGATGCCACCAGAGCACCCAGAAGCAGCTGAGGAAACCAATTCTAGAAAGAAGAATGACATGGGAGAAGCTTAGGTTAAATAAGGAAGCAAGCAACAGCTTAAGAAGAGATTGGAACAAATGATCAATGTGCAAAACCTCCAATCTGAGATCTAGATACTGAACTCAGCAGATAAAGAGATAAACAAAGAGGGCAAGTTCACAGATACTGAGAGCAGTAGGCATATGTCTAAATAAGTTTGTTGTCCACTGGTTAGTTAAAAAAAAAGGAACAAAGTCTACCCTTCCTTTTATTGATTGTCTTCTTCTGCCTCAAAATGAAGAATAAATCTATTCCCTGTTATACAGCACAGAATTACACTGCAGAGAAAACATAACAGAGAAAGCAAAACAGCCCTCCTGTATTGGCACTGCCCATCTCCAATTACCTAACTCTGCAGTGCAGAGCTGGGCTGGGTAAAAACCTCGTGGGACAGAGACCTTAACTGGAGGAGAAAAAGTAAGTCCACAAGGGGTTAAAAGTGCAATTTATGGGTAATGTTAAATCAGTCTAAAGGCTTAATGCCTTCAAAAAGTGCATAGTCTCAGGAGTGGGAGATTGGAATATAAGACTGGGGAAGCAGGACTCTTGCTTTAGGTGGTGGTCTGCTACTGGAAGAGCTAAACCTGCTGTGCAGATCTGAAATCTCTCTTCACCATCACTAAAACTCTCAGAGCAGGTTCCATAGGAACGGTGGAGGTGTAGTCACCCCCAGGTAAGAGTTTTAGGTTTACTCCCAAAGGGTTGGAGGCTTGTCTTCAAAGCCAAGGCCTAAAGCAGGTCATGTAACTTGGAGAGGAGAAGGGCTCCAGAGCAAAGCTGAGCACAAGGAGTTGAATGTGGTAATAGGAGCATTTTTAATGCTCAAATTCTTTTGTGGGTTTCACTGTGTTTAAATATGGCTAATTTGTAACACTGCTTTCTTTGCTTGTGAGATATAGATAGTTCCAAAACAGTAATAAAAGCAGATAAAATAGTTTATAGAGAATGTGCGTGCATATTACATTAAAAAAAAACCCAAACCATGGGCTTTGTGGTACATAAAATCTTAACTGGATGCTTGTTAAAAATTGGCATCTGGTGTCATCAGCGAGACAAGATTATAGACAGTGATGAGACAGTGATGTTACTAATGCTATTGACATGCAAGAAGAAGCAGCAGGAATTCATCCCTTTCGTGTCATCAAAATCTAAGCACATGGTTAAAGACAGAGGAGAGTGTGTCTGACAGGGAAGAGCACATGAGAATAGTGATTTTCCGTAATATTTTTATGTTCAGTTTTCCCATGTATTTTCTTACAAAAAGTTTGGTTTGTTTAGCCTTGAGGCTGAAATTGGCTGTAATTTCCATGGACAGCAAATTTCATGTGTGTGGTACAAGCAGTAATATTTCCTCAAAATATTCTTGCCAGGCTTGTGAATACAAGAATTCAGAGGTGCTGATTTCTGGGATGTGTAGTGATAGTGTAAGTGGAATCAATATTCAAAATTCAGTTAGAGTAAATATGCCATAACCCTCCAGCCCTTATAAGAAAACCGGAGAATTTTGTGTTATATGTACAGGATTGCTCAAGTGCACACAGAGAGTGGGGCTCAACCTGAGCTTTGGGTATCTTTTAAAGGATCTCTTGTTTCTGAGCCATAATATGTGACACTCCTCCCCCCAAGGATGTCTTCTGCTTCAAGTGCTTTGCTGCCCAGCAGTGAAGGAAGAGGGAGTAGCGTGTCTGAGGACAGGAGGTTAAGGAGTAACCTGATTGTGGAAGAAGCCAAACTAAACAAAGGTTTAGAAATATAGCTGAAAATAGCATAACTTAACGTTTTCCTCTGCCAGTGGCTGACACACCACATTTTTTTGTTCTTTAAAACCACGGTAAACCATTCCCAAAAAAGGAAATGTAACCTCTGTTTTCTACACTTCTGTCCTTCCCCTCATCTGGGGAAAAACCTGTCCTTGCTGTATTTCTCATGACACATTTGACTGGAGGGTTTCTTCACAACATTTCTGCTGGGGGCTGTTTGTTTTATCTTGCATTTTGCAGCAGATAACAGACCTGTATGCTGCATAGATTAGAGTTGGCAAATTTTGCCACTGATTTCTTTAGGCACAGATAAAATGCCTTAGTCTCCCCCTCATGTCTATACTTAAAGCAAAACTTTAAAATGTCTGTTAATGGGAGCTCTGCGTGATCTCTGCGTTTCCTTTGGTCCTCATCTGGCCACGTGTACAAGCTAATGAGACTCACTAATATTAAAAATGGAATTTGAGCAGGGCAGAGGCCAGCCTAATAAATCTTCTGTTAGTTCAAGCTCTGAGGTGATGTGGCTGCCCCCAGGGGGAGGAAGGGCAGAAGATGGGCATTGGGCCCGAGGGACAGAAAAAGAAGTCAGCCGTGGACAGGCAGAAAGGCAGAATCTCTGTTGCTGAGGGTTGGAGGCAAAAAGCAGCTTCTGAAGAAGTGTTAGGGCAGGAGGGTGTGCTAAAAACAGGCTGTGGAAATTTTGTTTCAGGTGGCTGTACTGCAATGAGAGGAAGAGTGATTTTCAAGTGAAAGGTTCTTTATACCTAAGAGTAGAAACTGAGAATATATATATATATTAAAAAAACTTATAAAAGGTTAATGCCTTAATTTGGAAGCCTTTTCCAGAAAGACAAAGGAGTCAGTTTTTCTTCTTCTAGTACAGCCAAGATTTTATGCTGACCAAGCTCTGACTTCAAAGCTGACCCTTTTCTGAGCAGGGAGCTGGGACTTCTGACCCTGGGAGGTCTCCCAAACCTGAATGTTCTGTAATTCCACGAGCACTGAAAGTTAAATGTCTGCTCATTCACCCCTGATTTCAGCAAAGTTGGAATCTTACCATAAAAGTGTTGATTGTAGTAAGTCATGGCCAACCGAGGAAAAGCAATTTAGATGGGAAATGCTTTATATGTTGCAGGTTTGAATTTGCTTGTTTGCCATGTTAGGGCCATTGATTCCTGTGAAACAAACAGATGATACCCACTTCCCACTGATCAGAAGTCCTTACCAAACTGTGTTCATTTAGAAATTGGTTGGTAACCAACCAGTAGAAGCCAGGATTTGAACTGTCATACTGACACGGTGGCCTCACCACTTGCTAGTATTTCTTCCTACCATGTGCAAGTGTAAAGAATGCTTTAAAGAATGAGATTATCACTGTTACAGATTCCATGTGCCTCCAGGGCAGGCAGGCAGGCAGGCTGGAACTAAAACTGTCTGTTTAGCACATAAAGAGGGAGGCTTCGTTTCAAGAACTGTAAGTCTGGTGCTGTCATCAGCATCAAGTCCATAGAACTGTGAAAGAAAAACACTGCTGGAAGAGAGCAGTTGTTCTTCAGAAGGGCCATTGGCTTGGACTGGAAAACCCTATCAAAGACAGAACATAAAAAGCTGTAGATGATTAAATCTATGGAGCAGGTCTAAACCTATGATGAATTAGACGCTTGGTGGATGCCAGAATCTCTGCAAAGTTACTTGCAAATGCTAAATTTCACTATCGCTCTCTCACTAAGTGGCTGGAGTTTTTTTTATTGTGCCTTCTGAAAAATGATCATGAGTTGTAGCTATCCAGAAAAGTTTGTTTCCCTGAAGTCATTTAATTCCAATTATTTCTCTTCAGTCACATTCAGAAGAGACTTTGTAGGCAAAACTCTGGAAAAAGAGCTGAACAGCTGTACCTCATCACTTTGTGAAAGATTAGGAAGGGATGAAACCTCAGGCTTTTGACTGAAGTTGGCCAAAGTAAATACAAAGTAGAATCTTTGGGGGTTGTGATGAAATTAAAAGTAGCAAACAAGTAAAACCATCAAATATATTCAAGTCACAAGATACATGGGACATTTGCCTTTCCTAAGCTTGATTGGGTTAAGCCAGACCATCATCTTTTGGGGGGCAAATAAGGTCTTTTATTTCATCAGTAGTCCTGACATCAGTGGGATTATTCGTATAAGGTATTATTCTTTAATATGAGTTAAAGTATTACAATTTAGTCCTACGTTTGGACATTATATCCCCATTTATATTTCTTGTCCATTTAGATTTGGAGCTCCCTGTAAAAGAATGACCTCTTCATATGTACAGAGTACAATTGGTTACAATTCCCCCACATCATGTGTCACTTATATTAAGGAGCTTAAATGTCAAAAGGAAATATTTTGACCTCTATAAGAATATTCATTTTTATATAATTTTCTCAGAATTTAGACAAAATGGCTACATTCCCACGAAATATTTTAATCCTGCCTAAATTATTGTTTCCCATTTGGCCAGCTCTACTCTAAAGAGACCTGGTGAACATAAAATCATTGGCAATAAGCAGAACTGTGAGTGTAATGTTTCTTACTGACCTTTCTATCTTAAATCAAAAGTTATTCCATGTTATGTCTGTTGGAGTTTCTTCATACTGTTCACTTTGAGGAGGGGTAAATTTTAATAATAAAGGATAAGATGGCATGTGTATGATCCTTGTGGAAAGGTAAGAAAGTAAGTGGTATAATGCTGTGACAAGTTCATTTTGAAAAGGATGGGGAGAGACTGGGGGGGGAAGGTTATGCTATGAAACCTTACTAAACCTCATGAACTTCTCTCTTTGACTTACAATACCTACATCTATTCCCATCCTCCTTGTATTTGTGTGTTCCCTTTGTTAGGCAAGTGTGCTTGAGTTATGATCACCCTACTAGCTGTTATGAAGCTGCCTGAGACTGAATTTCCAAGAAATGCCATCAGATGTATCTCTCTCCTTATTTTATATTCCATTTTTACAAGTACACAGGGAAAAGAAAAATAAAATGTGTTCCTTTTACTATTCAAATTGCTGCCTGGAAACAGTACATGTCATCTCCAGGCTTAAAGTGCTAAATAACCTTGTTTCATAAACATACAGCTATTTTGTCCAAACTGCTTCATCAAAATGTTGAAAAATGTACTGTGCCACTGGGACAGTTCTGCCATAGATAGCTTTATTCATCTCTCTTCTCTTATTTGTGCTTTAGGGGGGGAAAAAAAAAAAAAAACAAGAATATAATCACTATCATTTTTGTTACTCAAATATTTGCTCTGGTGCCTAGAGAAGAGAAATAGTTATTATACATTATGTAAATTATATCTTTAAAGGAAGCAGTCTTACCAACACTGCTACATTAACCCTTCTGGAGTACCGAGCACCTCATTCTTCTTTGGCTGTTGACAAACATGGCTAATTAATATCAGCAAGATAATTAACTACAGCTCCAGGTAGTATTTACATCCAGTCTATTGCTGTTTGGAAGCTGTCTTTTCTCTTTACCTCCTTGCAGCTTGAAGGTGTTAATTTTAACACCTGCAAAGTATGGAGTTTGAGTTTGGTTGAAAAGAGAGCAAGACTGCTTTTTTTCTCATTATTAAAACATTAGATGAAAAATTATAATAGTGATTTCAACCTTCTGCTAGATTTCCCCTTCCCCCAAAAATCATTTGCACATTTTGGGATGCTTTTTTAAATTTCTTATATTCCACATGGCAAATTATTCTTTTTCAATGTCATGTACTTAGAGTGAGAACACTTTGTGGATGGACTTAACCGGTGGTCCAAAACCAGGGTAATTATGTTTGTTGCCAAGGAAAAAAGAGTATTATTCCTGGAGGCACTACAGTCATTTTATTAAATGATTGTACCAGCTGGAAACAAATTATTGCCTTTATTTTAAATTGCCATTCAGAAGTCTAATGCTTTTATTTCAAGAGGAAACAAATTTTTAGGAAGATTACAGCTCACCTGTTCTTGTAATTTTTATTGGGGTATGCTAGCTTCGTATAATTATTCATGATAGTATTATTTGCCTTAGTTTTGATGAGGCTATTCTTACCTGCAAATCAATAGTTGATCCTACTGTTACTTCCCTTCTGTCTGATACCCCAACTCATTTTGGAGTGAGGAAGAACACATGCAGCAGGTGGGCTGTGTTTCTAATAATTAGTTTTCTTAAACACGTTATAAAGAGCCTTGCCAAGAAAATATCACTGTAGCATTTTGAGCCCAGCTGGCACAGTATTGGAGCCTGGAGAAGGGAGAAGGGAACAGCAAACTGAGCCATGTTCATCTGTGGAGTCTCTCAGCCAAATTCACCTGTAGGGTGATTTGGCTCTCTCTGGGCTCTAGAAAATATTTTCGCCTGGGATTTTGTGGAAGGAAACAGAGGCAGTTTCTGTGGGAAACTTGCACGGTGAATGAGCACATTTATTTTTCCTATGAAAGCAATTCTTATCAACCATAGTTTCAGCTTGGCAAGGAGTTCTTGAGGTTGAGGGGAACCACACAGCTCAGTTTTCTGGCTCAGTTGCTCAAGTGTATGGACACCCAGAACAAGAACATGCTGATGGACAGCAAAGTCTGAACAAAGGCTCTCTGAGCATTCCTGGACAGCTAAGCCTGAACAAAGACTCTCTAAGCCTTCCTTTCCCAGCTTTCCAAGCCAGAAATAGATAAGAGATGTCTAAGAGCAACAGCAGTAGGGGTGCAGTTTGGGTCTGTGTTTTGGCGGTAAGTTGGATTTCACGGTCTCTAGATCAAAAATGCCTCAGCCATGTAATGCAGATTGCTGACATGGTATGAACTCACACTAGCATTTCAAATCTCTTCCAAAATGTTGAGGGATTAGGATTTTGACTGCTTGCCTTACTATCAGATCAAGTCATTGTGTGTCTTCCTGCAGCAAGCATAAACTCTATATACCTTGGCTAATCAAATGGAAATGTGATCTTGGGCCTGTTCCTGAACTGAGTTAAATTTGTATTGCTGGATTATATTTGTCAGGCAGTGCACTGGCTGTGCAGTACCAGTGTGAGTGCTCCCCTCCCATCTCTCAGAGAAATGGGAACACAGCAAGGCTGGAGTGATTTTCCTTAGCAGTTTTCCAAAGATTTCTGAACTGTTTTGGCTGGACCACTCAAATCACTTCAGTTTCATGAAACATGTCAAAGTTCAGTAGGGTTACATGGATTTGAAGAGGGCCAGGTAATCCTGTCAGCCCTGGGTCTCATAAAGCAAATCTGTCCCACAGTATATATTGCTCATCAGGTAGGTATGATTAGCAGGGGTGGTACAGCACTCAGCCTTTTTTAAAAACTTCATGCCAAGTAAACTCTGCCACACAAGCAGGTTTCTTTTCTCCAAGTTAAATATGAATTTTTGGTAAGAAAAAGTAATCTGTTTTTTAAGGCTTTTTGGTTTTTCTTGGTCTTTGTTGGAGAAATCAAATCAAGTACTTCTTTGTGACATTGCCTTGATAGAAGCTCAGTGCANTGCAAAAAATAATTGACATTAGCAGAGCTATGTTATATTAACCTTTCTGTTTAGTTATATTGAGCTTTAGAGTCGGAAAGTAAGCCTCTGCTTATTCAGTAACAATTGTGTCTTTTTTATTAGAGGAGCAACCTTTTATTATGTTATGTAGGAAACATTTTGTATTTTTAGCAATTAAATAAACACCAAGTTGTGACTATGGTTTGGTAGAGGTTAATGTCAGATTTTGAAATGGTTCTGCGCTCTGAGGAAGTTCTTGTGCATATTAGTGGGGGGAACCAGAAAGAAAATTACAAACATGAGTACGATATTTTTTAAAAATAGGTATATTTTTCTCAGGGGGAGGTGAAGAGGAGTGGGAAAAGAGAGGGTTCAAGATGAGGAGGGAGAGGAGGGTAAGGAGGGTTCAAGAGGGGAGAGGAGTTTATTAAGTGCTGGCTGAAAATGGAAAGAGTAATATTGGTATTTAAAGGAAATTAGGATTGACTAAATTTTTCTCCAGTAATATAAATTCAAAAATATTTGATTGTGATCTAACAATTGCATGTTGTGGCTGCTGCTTATTCTGCAAATCATAGAATGATTTAGGCTGGAAAAGACCTTTAAGATCATTGAGTCCAGCCTTTAACCCAGCACCTCGGAGTCCACCACTAAACCATGTCCCTAACTGCCACATCTACCCATC
>WEIV01000915.1:144011-173590 GCA_013390005.1 Calyptomena viridis
CAACTTTGGCCTGTCAGCTTATTTGCTATAAGACTATTTTTCTAGCCTAAAGCAGTCTTGAAGGCTTTAGGTTTTAGGCTTGAGGTTGTTTGCCTGGAGATTTGATTATTTGCTTTTTTTCCTAACCTGCTGAATATGTGGGGCAGAGGAGGAGGGAAAGGTGCTGGCGAAAGCCTTTTAATCTCTTGTGTTTGATGTATAGTTAGTTTTGTTATTCTAACCTTGTATATCCATCTTAGGGTTGATGAAGGGATAGAAAATAATTATAGAGAAGTAATTTCTTAAACTTACCAGGTGTAGCCAGTCCATCTCTGAACTTCAAGATTCATGTGTGTGTTCCTAAAGTGTTCAAAAATACATTACTATTTTTGTTTCATATTCCCTAGTGATTGAGTCACTGGATATGAATAATCGAATTCCTAGTGATAGATGTGGTCAAGAAAAAAAAAGCCCCCAACAAATTCTCTCCACCTACCTGGAGATATTCCATTTCATTTCCGTATGGAACACATCCCAAATTTTTAACTTGCCTTGTAAATCCAGTTGTAACTTCTTGGGCACATCAGTGCACTTTACCAAGCTGACTCAGCATCATGCTGTGACCAAAATAGGTTCTTCATCAGTCATTGAAGAAAAATATTTTTACGGCTTACAGCTTCAAAGCAGAGGTAGTTAAATAAAATATTTAACTAGGGCCTGGTGAGCTACTGTCAAAATATGTAGTGAACTCTCAAGACACGGATGATGTTTAATAAAGAATCTTCTCAATTTTTTGCTCTTATAAGAAATTTTTTCATTAAACATGGTCATGTTTAAGTGCTGAAGCATACATAATGTCCTAGGCAGGGTCCAAATACTTCCCAGTCATGGTTGTACAATACAAATTTCTCTTAGAGTTCTTGATTTCCCGTTTGGTCCAATAGAAATACAAATTATTCCTGGATTAGTGTACATGGGGAGCTACAATTAATAAGTGCATCCATGCATGTGTCAGAAATATATATATATCTTTTGTAGAAACATATCAGAGATGAGCACTAATTTAGATTTTTGGTGCTGGTTAGAGGAATGAGACTTCCCTAGCGAATCAATTCCTTGGTGAAAGAAATCTTTTTGCAGAAAGTATTTTAAATTGGATTATTGCTCCCATTTATATCCTTTGTAACACTGATGAAATCTTCACAGGAATTAGGTGACAATGTTTGTCAGTAAGAACAACCAAGTTGTGTCCAAGAGCTAAACTCGCTTTTGATCTCTCAGAATTATCTCCTGACAACCCTTCTTGATCTCATCTGCAAAAGCAGATTTAACTTTATGTTCTGCCTCCGAAGTCCTTCCTACCCTCTGCTCAATGACTAAATAAAATTATTTTAGATAGGTAAATATCATTCTTTCATAAGAACATAAAAACAGTATACTGTTGTGTCTGACCCTTCTTTAGGTTCTTTTGCATTTCTCAGTCAAGCAAACAAAGCCATGTAAATCTCAAACACTCATGGGAGGGGAGAAAGGGGGAGAGGCTTTCCCTTCTCTTTTTTTGGATCAAGGAATGGTNGAATGGTGCCCATAGACACTTAACAGAAAGAGGCTCCCAGAGTGCACAGGCTCAACAGATATGTGAAAGAAGCAGCCTGTTGTTTTAATATTACTGTCATAGACATGTGTATATATTTGACAAGTCTATAGTATGCTGCTACAAAGTTGTTTTTCTCCCAGCATCTTTCCAGGAAATGTGCTGGTACATTTGCATCACTTGTTCACATCACTCAAACTTAGAGCTGTTGCCTCATTAAGAGGACCATGAAGGTGAGTTTAGATTTGTTTGGGAAGCAGATTCCAGTGTGTCTTCCTTCTGTTGGTCTGGTATCAGTTCTTTCTGACAGTGTCCTGCAAGGGAATTTTCCTTAGGAAACAAGGTTTTTACTGGATGGGTGCTTTCTCTGAAGTGTGTATAGAGGAAAATAGCACTGGTAATGTCAGGCAGGAAATATAACTCTGTAAGAACTCCACCAGGCCTCCCTAAATATTAGCACATGTTCTATGATACAGGGAATAAGAAAAATAAGTAGTGATTATAAAAACCCCACATTTTATATGTTTTTTGTTATCTACAAAGCCAGTATTGTATTTGAAGAAAAGCCCTCTCATACAATGTCAATTTTATATTTTTAACTTTTATAAGAAGGCATGAAATTTCACAGTATAAAGGAGAAATATGATAATTAGATCCTTAAATATTTAAATAATGGAAAGCTGTTGATAGCATGGTCAGCCATGCGCAAATACTATATGAAAAGTAGCCGAAAATCTGCAGGAACTCTATAATTACACAATTTGCTAAGTCTTTGTATTTTGCATTGATGAGACATCATCTTGTGTGTGTATATATGTTTGCAAATGAAATCAAGCATTCATCATTTGATGCTTCAATTGCTAATTATAATGTAGGATCCAATACAGCAATAAGCATCTACAGTAAATAGAGGCTGACTGTAGCTCAAGAGTAAACTTTTCCCACGTTTGAATCTTACTTCTAGGTGGACATAACCCCATTTATCTTTATTCTCTCTCCAAATTTTTTACTTCGTGTTCCAAACAGTTCCAGTTGTAGACCCACCACTCATTCTTAACTCAGATAGGTTGGGTCTTACTCCATTCAAACTTCCATGCTCTATTACAGCTGTCAGGCTGTGAAGGGTACATGCAATCTCCTCCTTCAGATTTTGACTGATAGGGGACAAATAATAAGGAGAGAAATCTCCCTCTCACCTTCTACCTCTGCTTGTAGATTAGCTCTATTCAAAACCTTGGGGCTCCATCTACTTCCTCAGGTTCTCTCTCTGCCTTTTCTCTGTGCTTCCACTGAGGAGCTGCTCCCTCTGCCATCCTTAATTGAAATAATTTCATCCCTGAATTTAGAAAGGACATTGACCCAGATTACTGTCTTTCCTGTTAGCAGGGATGCAAAGAGAAGGAAATATTAATTTTTTTTATTTACTTATATCCTTGAAAGTCCATTTAAAATTATGTTTGTAAGGTGGGGGTGCCACACATTTTTCCTTCTTTCTTCAAGTTGGCTGTCATTCCCTTACTGACCTTTTAATACAACAAGCCTGGAGATGTTTCTTCTTGTTTTCAGAGGGGAAGCCCCAGCACTCCTGGAAATAAAAGTACCTGTGTTAATCAGAAAGTGGCTGAAAAATTATCAGCACATCCAGATTCTTGGACTGCTGTGGAGGATTTGGACCAACTTGTGCCTTCATAAGCAAAAATACAGTTGCTTTAGCTAAACAATCCAATGCAGAGGGGAGACTAGAGTGTGCTTTGTGTTATTTTATTAACATTTCTCAGTTTAGGTCCTCAGGAAACCTTTGACCAGTATTTATTTGAAGATGTCTCTGTCCAAGATAATATTATGATTAGAATCAAAGGAAGCAGAAAAAAATAGGTTTTCTTACTGAAACAAAGTGGAGGACACTTTTTATTTCCCCAGTCTAAAGAATCTCTGGAAGAGCAACCCAAGATAGGACTTGGCAACTACTTATTATGCTCTCTGCCAAATAATGGCTAGAGATCTAGCAAATCCAGTTATTAAATGAGCTGAGCAGGAAGAGCCTGTTTGAAACTGCATAGAAATACTAGCATTCTGCTCAGCAGAGAACGAAAGATGTGGGGATTATGAACTGCAATCGCTGAGGCCTCATGTTAACTAAGATCAGAGTCAAGAGCAGAAGCAGGAGAGGGGAAACGAGTGTTGTTGAGGCTTGTGTGCTGCTCTTGGCACTCAACTTACTCTTGTTATTGTTACTTTGGTTGGCTTTTAGCTGATAAATAAAATATGGAGTAATGTCTAGAAACACAGACAGAAGACAGTTCCACTAGTAATTGCCGTGTGGTGCAATTCCTGCATAAGAACTATCTTTTTGGAATTAAAACGGGAACCAGTGGCATTTTATGGACTGGGACGAGTCATAATGGTTTACAGTAATAGACTGTGAACAGAGTGGTTGAGGGACGTATAAAGGTTTTATTCCTAGGCAAATCCAAGGAATGGCTTTTAGACAGTCCGGAGAGTCTGGTCTGTAGCTGAACTGAACTGGCACCAGTTGCTAGAGCAGATTGCATAAGTGCCCCAAAAGGGATGGCACAGAATAGCTTTCCAACTCCCAAGAGCAGAGGGATCCTATTCAGGGAAGCTGTCTCAGCTGTCAGGGCAGTTTTTCTTCCATGTCAGTGATCTGAAAAATATCTCTATTTTTCCCTTTGCAATCAAAAGCAAAAGCTGGCTTTTGAAAGACTATTTTAAAGATAGCAGAACTTCAGGCTTCTGAGGCTTCATCTTCCAAAATTTTAAAGATGGCTTATAAAAGCAAAGAGACACCATGCAATTTCTGTCTTGCATCTTCCTGAAAGGTGAGTGCTGACCCAATATGGAGAATAATTCACTCGCTATATTAGAGCTGGGGAAAGTGCAACTTAATTCTGTAACTGTATGATCCCTCTATTTCAGTACTGGAGAGGAAGTGCTGTTTATTCCTATTGAAACACTGTATAGGAGCCAGGAGCAGTGTGGCTGTGCTTCTCTAGAAGCAGCTTTTCTACCAAGTTTTCCCAGAAGGATATTCATTTTGTGGCAGTGCACTTGGAAAAAGAGGTGAGCCCTGACTGGGTGAATTGTCCTGTGGCTTGAAAAAAACAGAGGAGAGCAGCAGCTTGTATTCTTCAGGGTTTCTGAGGCAGTAGACCAGGATAGGCTTCCCATATCTTTTTTCAGCCTGCTTTGGCTTCCCTTTCTTGCCTGCTGAAGGAGGGCCTCCATGTGCTTAGGGCTTGACTCCGAGCTCAGAGGCTGGGTTTGCGAATGGCTTTCGAATGTTAGCCAAAAATATTCGTCTGTGCATGTGTATGTGGAGGCGTGGGGGAGGGAGAGCTGCTCCCTTGTGCAGTCACACAGAACAAGCCACAATCTGGCGTGCTTTTGGTTATTAATAACTAGAATATGGAAGTAGGGCAAATATCCATCCTGATTTATCCTGACCTGAATAATCCATATAGTCTTCAGGCCATAGACTAGCAATTCTGTCTCTAGCTGTCACATTCCTGAATTTTAGGAAGTGATATCTGTGACCATTTTGTGTCATGATGATCAATGTCACATTAAGAGAGAAGCCTGCAGGCAGACGTGTGAGCTGTGTGAGTGCTGCTTGATTAGGGAAGCTCTGGGGTAGGGATCCTGCTCCCTGTCACTCCTGCTCCCTGTCACTCCACGCTGTCTGAGACCATGAGACAAAAGATCCCAAGAGACAGGTCGCCCTGGCCCGGGGCTGCTCTGCTGAGGAGGGAGGAGCAAGAAAGATGCTCTGAGAGGCAGGTCACAGGCAGAGGAGTCATAGAGCTGTGAAGCAGCACTGAAGGAAGCAGGGGATGTTAGATTCAGGAGTGGGGAGTGACAGAGGCAGAGATGTGCAAAAGCCCATATCCCTATGGTTAATCATCCCTAAGCATGATCAGGGTATTCAGTTAGTAGAAGATGGGCTTTTTCTCTCCTCTTTAATTCTAAAAATCATAAATATATTGAATCCCGTATTTTTATTCTCTCGGCTTGCAACATGTTCTTCATACCTATTACTGAAATCACAGCAACTCTTTTGACCAAATGTGCAAATTCCCCATTGTGGCCTACTTACATTTCTAGCATGTGAAGAGAGACAAACAAAAGGGCATTAACTGTGATAAATCCAGCAAAAAGATGCCTGGGACACGAGTCAGAAATCCTCATTTGGTCAGGTTTCCCACTGACTTCCACACAAACTGACATGATTCTTGAGTGAAGCATGCAAGCTGGAAGAAAACGGTGCACATTTGCATCCTTTTATTGTTCTGAGTGTCATTTTGGCAACAATTTTCTTTTTCTGGATAGGCAGGAAAAAAAGCAATAAATATTATTACTGATTGCATTTTAGAAACTGCAGGCATTAGTTGGAACATAGACCATTTTTTATTAAGGGTAGAACGAGTATATTGGGAAATAAACCCTTGCCCAGAAGTATTTAAAGCTCGATACTAAATCAAGACACAATATAAGAAAAAAGACTAAGCATGAAACGAAGATAGCTGTTACTTAAGCCAGGTAATGAACAAATTGATAGCTTCAAATCACCTAAAATTTCGTATGCGTTGTGATATGTTTCTGTTCTGCTTTAATGCAGGTAAGTAAATACAAGAATGGTTTCTATCAAGCTAATTACTGGAGGTGTGGTGTTTGAGTTATTCCCGGAGCAAATTAGTCCATTTGTAAATACTGTGTATCAGTGCTCAGACCCTAAATGTCAGTGTGAAACCTCACAGATACCCTTCCATAGCAGCTCAGGAGGCACAGCTACACGCCTCCTCCATGTGCCTCCCTTCACCAGCCACAGCAGATGAGGAAGCATCTCACACTCTTCCCCAGCAAATGCGAGCCTCCATTCAGCTGCCCTTGAGGAAAGCTCTCGGGCAGAAGGCACAGGAGGCACAGCCGGCAGGGGAGCTGCTGGCAAGCAGTGCCAGCGCTGCAGCCCTGTCCGGGAGCAGGATGCAGCTATGGGAGCGCTCCCTCTCCTTTCGCAGCCAGGGGAACCACAGGGCCCCAGGTCCCGACCCAGCCTGGGAGGCTGAGATTCCCACAAGCAGGGAAGAGAGCACGCCGGGATTTTCCTGTTTGCCTTTGAAACGCAGGTGCTGGCTATCCCGGTGTTTGTGTGCGTGTCCCATGGGAAGCGTGAGCCAGCGCTGGGGGCTCTGTGGCTTGGGCTTGTATTTGTGAGCCTGGTTTGTCAGCGGTAAGCTATTCTTGTTGGATTTCCAAGTAAACATCAGACAGATCCTTACCCCTTTGAGCTGTCACAGTCTGCCAAGAAAACTGTCTGAACTTTGAAATTTCTCCTTTTATTTTCCGCCTTCCTGACCCTGCCTCTGCTGCCGACAGCAGGTCCCTCTTGTCAGGGGAATGTCCTCCAGGCACAACACAGGGAAACGGAGGAGGGGAATTTTCACCTCCAGAAATCCTGTTTGGCGAGACAAGGATGTCTGGGGCTGTGAGAGGGACGGAGCAGGCGGCTCTGGGCAGCCAGGGCTCCTCGATGAGACTTTCCCTGAGACTGCACAAGATCATTTCTCTGGAGAGGGGGCAGGGTAGGAGCGTGCTCATAGTAACAGCGATTTAGTCGACGGGCGATAGCTCATTAAGCTGTCACAGCTCTATGGTAACAGCTTGGATGGCATCCGCGTCTAAAGCAAACATACAGGCTTTGATCAAGTTTGCTCTGATTATACAAGCGGAGTTCAGCTGAGCCTGGGCTCTTCCAGAGCCAGGGACTTTGCAGCTTGAAGAATAAGCCCTGTCTCCGCCTCTACAGGGACGCTTTCACCAGGTTTCTTGTTGCTGTGTCCAGTCCCCATCCAGCGTTAATGTGGAGGGTCAGCTTTGCCATCCTCTGAAGCTCCTTGCAGGCAACAGCCTGGGCTTTAGGTTGCCTTCTCTCTTCCTCACACTTGTTGTGTGAGGTTCTGGGAGTCCCTACTCGGCACTGTGTGCACCCGAGTATCTGTGGTCTGCGTGAAGGAAAGGGGTCTGAACGACATCTGCTGAGTTATTTTTGTGTGATCCATATCTGCCTTAGGCTTGCATGGACTCCATGACTAGGATAAAACTTAAAAAATGCTAACATATCTAGTTCTTCTGCTTGCTTTCCTCTTTAGGATATGGTATAAATCGCATGGAGCTAATAGGCTAAATTCTGGAATAGAGAGCGTTAGCCATAATCCAGAACAGAACACCTTTTTACTTTGGAAAATGAACAGCTCTGGAAATGGTATTTGAGGTCAGTTTTATGTCATGCTTGAGGTGCTGCAAGCAAACTATTTATTAATTACAACATATAGTTGTTCAGTTTGGGTCTTTGGAAGTGGAGAAGACTTCTGACACTTAGGCATTTCTTTGGTGAAGAAATTCAGTATTCTCTGCTGAATCAATGAGGATTCTTTCATTGATTTTATACATTTTGGCTAACGTCCAGTCTGACCTTCCTCATCTTCTATCTCTGTGTTTGAACAGTTAGATCATATTTGGCAGCTAGTAATATATTTTTGGATCCTTTATACCAAAATTAATCTCAATGTTCAGCAGGTTATCAAAACACAAGCTTGCATTACTGCAAAAATATCATGGCTGTTCACTTTTCAAAGCATAGTCTAGTATTTCTTCTCATGTTGGGGAACAACACAGTAAGCAACACAATCGAAGAGAGGCATGGTTCATATACATCCTGACAGATGTTTTGGGAAAGAATCCTCGTGATGGATCTGTTTGATGTGTTTTGCAGGGGGTTGCATCTTTTATGTGCCATGCAGGTCAAATCCTTAATAAAAGTGTCATTTTTTCCTGTAATTCGTAAAACTTACAACTTCTTCCCCAAACAAACACTCTCCCTTCTCCTGCAACCCCTTTCGTCTGGATGTGTGAAGTCTCTGTGCCACAGAATTATTTTACTCATGGAATAATTCCTACTGGCTCCAGGTTAGGCTTTAGTTCTGGTGGTGTTCCATCTCCTACCCTTGTCCTTTGCCTTAGAAGATGACCAAGTGAGGAGGTCAGTCTGCACTGGAAGGTCTATAAACAGTTCTTAGAGTGGTCTTTGTGGAAGTGGATTGAGCCAGCCTAAAGGGTGTGCTGAGCTGAACACATCCCAGTTATCTCTCATAACATATAGTGTATACCGTGCTGACAATCATTTGTTTTTAGCGTAGGTAATCACTGATATGTTCTTTTAAGTGAGATTCATAGATGCTGATTACATTTACTGCATAAATTACTTCATTATTAAAATCAGGTCATTTGAGCCCCAAAACCATTAACATGCAAACTATTACCATAATTTCATAAGCTAATAAATCAAGCACAGGAAAAGAATTAAGCGGTTCCTAGTGATAAGTGTTTCTTCAGAGATTAAGAAACACAATTTTCTTATGCATATATTAACATTTTAAAAGTGAATTCATACAAAAGCAATTTTTCTGCATATATAAAACTTATGTTTAATAATCTTTATACTCAGCCTCCAGAGCTGTTTCAAAATTAATGGTTTTTTTTCTCAAATCACTGTACAGGAATTTGACCAGTCAGCCTGTTTCAATATACTCTACCTGTAACTATTTATGCTTTTATTAAACAGTTAAAGTTAAGAAATAAAACAAGCCAAGATACAATTTGGAAGAAAAATAGCTTGGGTTCATCCTAGATAATGAACTGTTCATCCAAGGTAAATTTTATTCTTAATATTTGTATTCTTAATATTGAGCAGTATCAGTGAAATTGTAATTATCTCCACAATTGCAATCTAGAACTACGGTTGTCGTCTTATTAAACTGTTGCATTAAAATTTATTTAATTCTCATTTCTTGCACAATATAATGTAATATTGGCCAGAATAATGCAAAGGTAGACTCTCCTATTCACATTAGTGACTAGATTTAAAACAACATAGTAACACAACTGTTGCAGGAAAACAAAGAAAATTCCAATGTAAATGAAACTGTAATAAGCAACAGATGACAATGCCTAAGAATTTTACTATATTGCAAGATGGCCATGATTTTTCTATGTTTAGCTGGTTTTGTTTTCCAGCTCCTAACCTACTGTATTGGTTTGTTTAGTGTATTTCTTTTTTAGTACGAGGCACCCAATGTATTTGCTCCAAGGAATAAGAGAGTATGTTTTCAGAATGGTGCTCACCATACTTATTATTTCAGGTCTTTCAGTTGCTACACCATTACTACAGCCTCTTTCTTTTCTAGCCCACATGTGAAAAGGTGCTCAGATAGTTTTTAGCAATGACTTGTGACTTGACTAAGACAACACTTCACTGAGAACTGCCTCTCTGGGGAGGGTTGACTTGTGCTGTCCATCTTCCCAAATCTCACCCTGGGGCCAGATGAGGACCACTGCTGGTGGAATTAGACCTGTGGCACAGAAGACCCAAGTATTAACTACCTAAATAAGAAAACAGCAGAACCCTGTCCATGTGCAATTTTCCATGTCTGTTGTATTAACTTGTTCTTGTTCTGTGTTCCATGTCTGTTGTATTAACTTGTTCTTGTTCTGTGTTCCTTCCTTGTCTTTTTGCCCATCAGAAAGTACATGGATGTTGTAAATCTCCCAAATTATTAGTGTTCCCCCTACCTTCCCCCTGAATCCTGAAGGATTCAGTACCTCATTCCTCAGTTATGGTCTCTTTTATATTCTTCATTTCAAATCATATGTTGAATTATTACTGCTCTTGGCAGGTCTTTAGTTGGTTTGGAGGCTGTGTGTCCTATTGTATATGCATAAATCATTTGTATCTGTTCAGGATTCTCCTGGACTGGGTTTCAGGTATGTCTTCAGAGGAGTTTATCAAAACTCCATTCATAAACTCATTTTTCAATGTTTGTGTAATTAATTGCACAGAGGAGATGATGTGTTTAGCAGAGGGCAGGTGACAACACCCGTGTGAAATGAGAATTTTCTAATCAAAATGTGAGCAACTGCAATAAAATGGTTATGGAGTATTTGGCAGTGTTGCTTTCCATATTGCTGAAGGTGAATATTGAAAAAGAGATTTGATATCTTGTCTGGACAAATTGGCATGATCTGGGTGTTTTTACAGCTCAGCAGTCCCCCTCGAAGATAAATGGAGGCGACTGCAAATGCAAAACCTGGCTTGTTTGCTTTGTTCATGTATAGTAGAATCCCATTGAAGTCAAAATCAAATTACTCACCTGAATAAAATTTCTGGGTCAGGCTCCACATGTGCATAAATGAATATGTGTAAAAACAAGAATTTAAATTTCCAGGATTCTGTAATAATTATACTCAGGTAACACTGCTGTCTTCCCTTTTAAAATGCTAACAAATCTTTTAAATGTGGAACACCTAATGTGAAGTACTTCACTTAGCCAGACAGTGTCCCAATTTTCAGCAGTGTATGAAATGATGATTCCTCCAGGCAGTGTTTAGTGCACCTACCTGAGGCTTCTGCTCTCACTGCATGTCAGAGGACTCCGTTCCTCTCCACGTGCTGGAGGGGAACCTCAGAAGACATTTAGCTGGCAAAAAAGGTTCATTGAATGGTCTTCCAGGAGAACAACAGAGGAAGTAATTTGAACCACAGAATTTGTGTTTCACTGTTGGATTTTTCCCCACTGTTGTTGTTCATACTGCCATCTTTTCTCTTTCGCCCTATTTATCTGTTTTCTCTGTAAACTGTGACCTACTGACAAAGTGATAAATTCAGCTCAGATGTAATCTCTAATATAAAGTGGTTTGGCTTACTGATCAGTGGAAAAGGATATTTAAAAAATCAGTCTTTGAATGACATTCATTACATTAAAAGCTTATTCAATCACTAATCTGACCACTTCTAAACTACTACTAGCACATATTATATGCACTTTCTGACTCATGCAGGAAGAAAATGGAGCAAGTAGACCACATTTTCTGTGCCTGGCAATCACACTGCTCATTGGTGGCAGCAGGCTGAACAAAAGTTCAAATCCATCTCTAATGGATTCTTTTAACACAAAAACACCTGCTTTATATGTAAGTGTGTACAGGGCTGTACTGTACATGCAGAGTTCAGAGCCAAGAAGGCCAGGAAAAGTCTACCTGAGCCATTCAGTTTTGTGGTACTCCTGTTTTCCTGTGTGTGCAGTGGCTCCTGTGCTACTGTGAACCTCTGTAACCCAGAAATTGAATTCCTCTAATCCCAGGAAACATGTTCTCCATGGACATTTCTCAAGCACCACTACCAGAAGGGAGGCAACTTGTCATCCTACTCCTTACTTCCTATCATGCCTGCAAGTGTGTGGCAGGGAATATTCTCCAGTGTTTGGGGAAAAGTGCTAGGCAGTCAGCTTTCCTGCTCTGGGGTACTTATACCCATAACAAACCCAAGAGCTTTCCTCCTTCTTTCTCAGGAATCCAAAATACTTACGGAAATTCGGAGCAGTTTTTCTTCCAGGAAAATTACACTGCCACCAAGATCTGCTGGTTTGGAAGTTTGGTTAGGTTTTGGTTTGGCTTTGTGTTTTTTTGGTTGTCTTCTTCCCCCTGCCCCGCCAAGGTCTTTGTATATAACATAAAATGAATGCTGCTTTGTCCAGCACATAACTAAAATTGCAATTTGTCCCTTTTCAAGATTGTTATTCTCCAGTTATCCACCACATACAGCATTTTAATTAGAAGTAGGTAAATTTAGATGATTGAGGTGGAAACTGGACCATCCACCAGAGGTTCCTCCAGAAGAAGACATGCTTCCAAAGTCCATTGGGATCTCCACAAAGTCTCTGTGGCAATTTCAGTAATTTTTGCTTTGTTACCTTATATAACCTTAAATGGGAGAATAAACTTTGTATTTTTATGAGTGTGTTTGAATTTTTCAGTTGGCAGAGATCTTAAATATCAAGATATCTGAAAATTATTAGACTAAGAACACAGTTGGGTATTTTAAGGTTAATTTTATTTAATTGGAATTCATATGTTACTTGAGACCTTAAGAATTTCTGTAAGATTTTATCCAAAACAATGTGATTGAATATTTTTAAGATATTGTAATAATCTGCTTGTGCTTTATTTGCTGTTCTGTGAACCACTTACTGTGGGTGGTGGAAAACCTTTTACCATTTTGTCGCAGATAACCTGTGTTTCCTGATTATTCCTCAGTAAAAATTCTAATAAGTTCTTAATCAAATTGAAATATTTTAAGGTGAACTGCAAAGGACAAAGAGAACTGTTCCACCAAGGCCAGAAACTAAGCCCACAGGAATTAGCTGAATGGTTGTAATGTATCTCCCATTGAAGACTGATGGTGTGGGTTATTTGTCATTTTTATGTGATGTTAACTAACCTTTGTTTACCAATCCATCATGGACACTCTAGGGGAGAACTATGCATAATGGTATATATTTAGGATATTCTGGAAGTATGATTTGCTTTCAGAAATGAGCCTCTAAAACTTACATAGAAATCTATCCGTGGCCTGTATTTCAAATAAACAGATCCTTTGAAATTCCTGTAACAATGTGGGGTGTTTATAGACTGACCGATGCTCACAAGTAGCTCATTTGTTAGCACGAGTTGTCAGCTTATTTCAGCCATCTCTCTTGCCATTGGGGACCCATTTTTAAACCAGGACACTTCCTGCTCACTTTCTCAATACCCTTGGAAAATTCCAGGAGTGTTACCCACAGTGAAAAGACAGTCAGGTCTTGACACCGTGGCTTGGCTGGGTACTGACTGACCCTGGTCACTGGAGTGTTTCAGTGTGCTAAGGCATCAGGAATCTGACCCAGCAGAGAGACCTTGTGGTTTCCTGGCAGGCAACCATGCAGAAACATCTCTCAGGGATGAATGTCAAAGGTGGGACAGCTCTATCAGCAGGGAGGAGGGCTTGTGACCTAATGGTTTAGTCACCTGAAGGGGAACATGGAAGTGCAACCTGTACAGGTGGCTACTGTGTGGTTTCCCACACCCAGCTGAGATATGTACTGCTGGTGATGTGAACTTCACACTGGCTGTTGAGAAACCTGTTTATCAGCATGGGGTATCAGCTTTGAAAAATTTGATGCCTACATGAAAATATAAGATGTCTGAGCATTATCATAACTGAAAAGGTCTTATCTTGCACTACAGGTAAATATTACATTTTAGGAAATCTGAAGAGAGGATAGAATAACAAGCTTATTATTAACTGACATGTGTGTGTAGTTTTACACTTTTGATTACATAGATTTTGTTCAAGTGAACCAACATCAGCTAAGTTTGTTTGCCAGTATGATATGTCCTTTCCTTCTGTTTAGGTCTTGTGCATGGAGAACTGCAGCACCAAACACAGAACCTTTATTTCCAGGCAGTGCTAAATAAAGTCAGCCAAGAAGGTTGAGGCAAATCAAGTCAATTTGGGATGTGAACCCAACTTCCATAAATTAAAGTGCATTAAGAGGCTTCCATGTGGTTTGCTTCCTTCAGGTATAGTGCAGCTTGCTCAAGGACTGAGCTCACTTCTTGTTATTGTTTGCTCTTAAAATTAATGAACTTTAAAAAAACCCCAAGAGTAAGATAAAAAACATTGAAATGTGTGTCTATTCTAATTGAACACTGAAGGGAAGAGAAGAATGTCTTACCAATTTACTTACCTAGGTATAGTTTGAAAGAAGTAAAATCTCCTGCTGCAGTTCATGAAAATCCCAACAGCAACAGCGCTTGCCTAAAAGATATCTTGGGAGCTGGATTCAGTGTGAAAACCATGGAGAAATCAGGGAAGATATTTCTGAAGTGCTTCCAAAGTAAGTAAACATATATATTTACATATTTTATTAATGTCTTGCTAATATCTATTAATATGTTATACTTGAGAAGAGGTGGCTTGGAGGGTGTCTTGTCTGTGTGTAGAAGTACAGGATAGGAGGAAGCAAAGAAGACAGGGCTAGTCTCCTCTTACTGGTATCCAGGGAATGGATGAGGCAATGGGCACAAACTGAAACAAAGGAAATTCCATTAAACAGAAGAAGAAACTTTTGTCCCATGAGGTTAATCAACACTGGATCAGGTTGCCCAGAGAGGAAGTGGAGTCTGTGTCTTTGGAGATAATTCAAAACACAACTGGATATGGCCCTGAGCAACCTGCTACTGTGGACCCTACTTTGGGCAGGGGATTGGACCTGACAGTCTCCAGAGGTCCCTTCCCATCTTAGCCTTCTGTGTTTCTGTGTAGCCAGGATGCTGTTAGCAATATTCTAGTGAAGAGAAAGGAGCAAAATTTCAATCTCTAGAATTTCCTCTGACATTGTCTTGTTTACAGAACTCAATGCACTAAGATGGGGTTTTAATTATTGAATTATCCTTTCTGTAACACAGTGAAAAAGATGATTCAAATGTAAGTGGTCCTTTGGAATAGCAATGACAAATTAAAATGTTATGCCAGCAATTCCTTTGTAGAATTCATGTTCAGTTGTCAGTGATCTGGACATTGATTTTTATCTATGGTCCACAAGAAACATTCCCTCCAGATCTGCACTGATTTTTCATTTTGGATGATTTATGACATATTCCTTTTGACAATACACACTCATCTTCTTTTTCTTCCCCCTTGCTAGTTCCAGGATAGTGTAGTATGATAGAAATCGAATGTAACCATAAATGACTTAAGCATTTTCAGTAGTCTGAGCTTTTTGCCTAAATGGGCTTGTTTGACATCTCTGTTCCAGTGTTGACTTTGCTGTTTTGCTAAACAATCTAGATGTTCAAACTCCAGTTTAAAACAAGCACTATCCACTTAATGGAAGCGTGCAAAGATCCAGAACACTGGAAAGCAGTGGAACTTCCACTCATTCAGTCTACTGTCTGTATTTATTGCTGTTCATTTGCCTATGGGCCTTCCCTCCCACCCCAGCTGCCACCACACAGATGGCATTCCCAACAAAAGAAACAGTTTGGATTCAGTACACTATTTGTTATCTGGAAATGCTAGCAGATGACAGGGAGAGAGGAGAAAGAGGAGGGCTAGTTCCACAGTTTTTCAGGCCAAGTTTTGCCCTGAATTCTACTCTGTCACCACAGAGATATTCTGAGGATAACCAGGGTAAGCATTATATATATATATATGCTGTGCATACAGTGATCTTTGACATGGTCTGAGGCTTGCTGGATAGAAATTTCCATACTGTGCAGTTATTTACTTCTAACTCTATAAAAGCTTTAGTTTATTAAAGGGCTGGAAAAAAAATGGTTTTGTTTGCCCTAGAAACCCAAGTGAAAACAATAAGGAAGAGAGCATCCCTGTGAAGTTGATACTATTAAGCCCAGACACAAAGTGGAACGTTTGCAGTGCCTATGAACAGATGCCTAATGACAATAAAAACAATAATTCTTAAGCAATTATTTACTTCTGGTTTATTTTGAATACCTTTTAATCAGCTCCTTCATATTCATTTCTATATGCTTTTAGTGTTGTATGCTGGTCTGAGTGCAACTGAGAAAAATATGACAGTCTGGAGTTTGATAATGTAGCCACAGTTGCACTTGCCTTCAGGAATTCAATTTTCAGATGCCACTAACTGTGCTAAACTTTCATTCTGAGGGCTGAAGTCTCAGCCTCAGAGTGAAAACTTTCAGATACAACTATTTTGTTGAACAAGGCTAAAGGAGGGTTGATTGAGGTTTGGCTTCTTAAATACATCCTAAATACATTTTCGCAACTGTTTGTCTGGGGAGCTGTGTGCTGCAACGAGGACTCGATATTTAGTACACCCAACAGCAAGAGGTTTTGACTGCCTTGTAAAAATTTATTCAAAATACCATTCAGAGTACAGGTTTCTGAGAAATACCTGTTCCTAAGCACCCAGCTGTAGTGGGGTTGCAGAGGACCTGGACTGAGAGCAGACACAGGTGTCCTTTTCAGTGACTTGAACTAGAGCACTTTAAGCAGATATTGGCACATCTGCTTTGTACTGCTCCCATATCTCAGATGTTGTGGCTGATTATCTGAACACTCAAGCTCTGTTACAGTGAAAATTCAGGGAAGCTGTGCCATTCACTGACAGTGACATCTTAACAGCTCCCAGCTGCTCATTCCCAGCCTATTCTTGTAAATTGTTTATGGGGCCTTGCAACAACCCGGATCCAAACCTTGCCTCACCTCACCCCCAAAAGATCTGATTATTTTTAACCCGAACTGACTCTCACACCCGGTTCAATGTGGGAATAACTGGGGCTAGATTTCCTAGACAACAGCTAATTGTCTGTGCCCTGCAATCAGGGAGATGGTCTTTTCCAGGCACTGAATTTTCCTCGCGCTTTTTATGTGCAGACATCCTAAGGAGACCCAACTGTGTTTGTACACGTTCTGCAGTCAGGAGAGCAGCTGAGGGCTGGCATGGTGCCCTGCTGAAGGCTGGTAATCCCCTGAACTGCCACTGTAGGGCTTGATAAAGCTGCTCTGGCAGAGCTCAGCAGGCTCTCTGCTTGCTTTCCTACCACCCTACACGGTAACTAAGTCTTAATAAGGCTTAGGTAGAAAGTCGAAGTCTGCTGGTGCCATAAGCACTTTGTTATGCCCAAGAAATGGAGCAACAGTTCTAGTTTGTACCAGCAGCACAATTCTTAACTGAGCAGGAGGAAAATTTTCTCAAAGTGGTTGGGTAAAATTCTTGTAATTGGAACCAGAAAACACAGGACTATGGCATTAGAAAATCAATCAGCTTTCTAATAATAGTCCATAGACCTCCATTTGTCACTTGGGCAACTCACTTAGAAACACATGTCTGTATTTGTAACCAGAAAGTAGCTGAATTTCAAATATATGGGTTTTTTTTGAAAGCAATGTAAAGGTACTTCACAGTCTCTGTACACTGTAAAAAGTTTCTATGTGGGGACAAGTTTGTAGCACTGGTGCTGGCGTTGCTTTCCACATGTAGTCCATGGATCCTGGAGGTTTTTTACCTGTGAAGAGTCAGGGAGCTTCAATTTGCTACAGAAAGCTGTGCCCTGCCACTGGGAAAAGAAAGAAAACGAGGAGTCTGCGGGCAGATATGACTGAAAGACACTGATTTGGTGAAGTATTGATTTGTGATATAAATGACTGCACGCTAATTTCTCATGCTGACAGTCATGGGTTTACTCTCCTTCTGGGTTCTCTAGTTGGTTTCTCTGTCACCTGAATTCTTGGGATGCCCATTAAGCAAAATTCTCAGAGAATTTAGGTAGTATATTGCAAAGCTTATAAGCAGGAGCAGTCTGTGGATTAGGTGAATATATGCAGTTTCAATAGGTGTATAAAGTGAAAAAAAAAAAAGGTTGATTGATGATTAAAAAAACCCCCCCAAAACCAAACAAACTCAGTTTCTTTCTCCTGTCTAATTAAATTTTAAGACCTCCCTTTTTAAACAGCATATGGGACACAGATTTCCTAGTCAGCTGGGGATCAGTTAGATACGTGTCTGCGTGTTATTACAGTTCCAGCTGATTAAGCCATTGCATATACCAGAAGTTTCCTGTGATATTTGTACAGACTATTATGGACAGCAAAGTTATCTTGGAGCTTTTTGACAAAATGAGTTTCATCCAAAAATGCCTCTATTTGTCTAAGCCAAAACCTTGTCAGCAATAGGTCAAATCAGATGCCAAGGCCCTGAAAAATAAGGTTTTTAATTTAAGGTTTTGATTTTCTGTAAAGTGGCTTTTAGTTATAAGACATAAGCACAGTTTCAATGCTTTAAAAATGGCCTAAATAAAATAGTTCTTTTGACATTTTTTATATTATTATTACTCTTAGTTAATAAAAACGTCATGTTTTAGAATTTTTTTGTCACAGTTTAAGAAATAAAGCTTTCCACAAGATGGGAAAGATTCCAAATCCTAATTCAGTCCATTATATTGTAGGGATCTGAAAGCAAAACTCAGTAGAAGAAAATGAAGGAGAACCACGCAAGCATCTTCAATAAAAAAAGAAGTGGGATATTGTTGTTCTACTTGCCTTTCACATCTGCTCCCTAGCCTTTAATCATTCATTAGCAGCTATAGTTCTGGTACAATTCTTATCAGGTATCTATTCCTACAAGTGAAGCAGAGTGTAATGAGTAATGGAGATCCATTATTTTAGCAACTGTTCTTGATTCTAGTTTAATGACTAAATGAATACAAAATGTTTTCTCTTGCTTCTAACAGGACTGTTTAATTTAGATGTGCTATTGATAACTGCTAACAGAAGTTATTCCTTAGGACTTATAAAAACAGGAAACATTTGCATGTTTATGTATCTCTTTCAGACAATAATAAAATACCTTTTGTATTTCTTTCAAGGTTACACAGAAAGCAACTTAGTATGTTAACTATGATTCATTAGGGAATTGCATTACAACAGAAAAATTCTCCCTAGATTTACATCCTGAAAAAAATTACTGGTTAACTTCAAGTTATGATGTCTGCCAAATGACTACAATTCTGCGTCAGAAATTAAAAAAAAAATTAATTGCATTTTATTTCAAAGCTGAGGAATTATGAATTATAAAGTTTAAATTATTTGATGCAGTTGTCTGACCTAGAAATTAGATTTAAGGAATGTTTATGTGGACAACTGGAAGTTGTTTAGGTCTCTCTGAGTTATTTAAGTCTCGGGGATTTCACTGTGAAGAAATGTAGAAGCAGCATGTACAGTCAGGAATATTTTCTGGAGCGTATGGGAAGAAGGGAACAGAAGGTTATGTCTTTCTCAGGAAGGAGCACTGTGAGAATTTTTGCTAGCAGAAATTGTAAGACACAGAAATATAGGGGCTGAGATTATCAGGATTATTGAATTTAGCTAAGGAATTCATACGGAAGTTGCAAATTCTGGGATAAATGGAGAATGATAATTAGAGGATGAATTTCTTAGGGGGCTGTAAAATTGCAAAGGGCCTGAGGTCTGGTTATATTGAAGCAAATGATGAATCTCATGAGAGCATCTGTCACTAGAGCAGTTTGTCAGGTGGAAGAACCTCTGAAGATATGTGAGATGGAAAGTCACTGAACAGCAGCTCAGTCCTGTCTTTCCCGTTGGGTGAGATAATGTTATGAAGACAATCAATTTAGAATATATTTGCATTTAACTGAATGAATCTGCCAACATTTCACTAAAGAGAGGGTTGAAAACTGGGCATTAAAGTGCTCTTCCATAGGTGCTGGTACTGGGAGAAACTCCTCCCTTCCTAGCTTATGTTCAGAGAGGCTTTGATTTACCTCAGACCCAAATGGGGGGGCTGACTTGTGCTGAAAACTATCCATGAAAACAAAAGCTGCAGGTCCTACAGCTTCATGGCCTCACTTCATTGCTGTGGTCTGTACATCTAGGAAACCCCCTGTGAGCAAAGGCTGCAGGAAAGGGAGGCTGCAGGCTCTGCACCATTGCTTCTTGGTGCATAGGAAGCTCAGTGAAACAGTCTCATGCAATGGGCTCACTGAAAACTGATTTGTCAGGCTGGATTTCCAATTTTGCTGTGTCAGCCAACATGGAATGGGCTGGGCAGATTCTCAGCTGCTGGGACTTGCTCTGCAGAAGTGGGTGGATCCTGAGCAATTTCTACTATGTGAGGATTTCACTTACAGGAAGATTATGAAAGAACATTTTACCTTTTGTCATTTTTCATGACAGGGGTCTGACATGACCAAGACCATTTTATATGGGTTATGTAGCTATGATATTACTTTAGTTAGGGGGTTTTTATAAAAAAAAAAAAAAAAAAAGATAAATAATAGTAAGTTTCTATCACTTTTGCATTTCTGTATATTAATATATTCTTCATTGTCTTTGCATACTTATTCATCCACTAGCTGAAGTCTCTCTTTATTTTTTTTTAACTTATGTTGACATAGTTTTGACCTGAAAATTAAATTTCTTTCAGCTTAGGGACACATTGCCGTTTCACCTGCTGGGAGGAAGAGTGTATTTTTTTCAAGCATGAAGAATTATTTTCTGTCCCTTCATGTCCCTTCATTTTTTACTTTGAGAGTTATAGAATATATGTAAGTTATAGAATATATGTTAGTCTGCTTTATCTTTTTGTTACGGTACTTGCTGATCCTGCTATTGTAGCAACATCTTCTTAGTATTTTCAGTATTAATTCTGCTTGGAGTCTTATCTGACTCATGTTCAGGTTGACTCAAATGAATCCGTGGAGGACTCTTCAAAAACTTCAGAGACACTTAAAAGCAGGACATAAGAATGGCTGTCACAGCTCAGGCTAAAAAAGATCCATCTATCCTGGTATTTCACCACTTTTGGAGCCAGGATGTGGAGGGTGATGACTAAAGATTATTATAAAATGACTAGCATGAGGTGATATCTACCTGCCTTATATTCCAAGCTTCTAGTGATCTGACTTCCAAAGTCTTTTTGTTTAATCAGTCCTGATGGATGAGATTGTCCAAGAGATCTTTAACTCATGTCGAAGTCTGTAAACCACAACACTTTGTGGCAAAAAGTTTCAAAGTTACCACATGGTATATGAAGAAATACTTCTGGTTTAATTTGTTCTCAAACAGCTAATGATTAGATGCATCCTTTTTCACATATAAAAACTGCCACTCCCCATTTGACCTGTCGTTGCTACTCATGATTTCAGAGAATTCACTTCTTTGTCTTCTCTTTGTCCTGCACACTAATCCTAGTTTTTGTTGTCCTTTGGAATTGTTACTGCTTAGTTTTTCTATTTCCTAAAAACAAACTGATACACCCTTTTCCAGGATCTCTCCAATGTATGCTGTATAAAGGGCTTCCAACAAGGGAACCTCCTTGAGTTTATAGCAAAAAGGGATGCAAAGAATTCTTGCAGTTCGCTGCCATGGCTTTGTCTCTTCTGTGGCTCTAAAAGGAGCCTTTTATATCTTAGCAGACTACTGCTACATTTTTTGACAGGTGTCTTGCTTGCTAAAGAAAATTATCTACAAGTTTTTGATGACTGTCAGTGTCTTTTTGAGCATGTGACCTGTTTATGTTTTATTTTCACCTTTAAATTCTTGAGGGATGTAGTAAACTACTTCTGTTTAGCCACAGTAGATTTTTCTAAAATATTTACTGTGGAGGAAGCATCTTCCTCTCGAGGTTGTCACTTTTGATACATCTTTTACAAGCTTCCACTTTCTTTTTCTTAGTCTCGATTGCTACCATAGTAGATTTCTTGGGGGGTTTTATTGCTCATGCATGCATAATAATTCTAATTTCATTATAGTTTTTGTTAACGTAGCTCTTTGATACTGAAGGACTCAAATGACAAGTCAGATGGCTTTCACAGCCTGCTTGAAATACTATGGCTGTGGATGGGGTTTTTGCCCAATTTTTCCTTTCATTGAAGATAAAGGGACTGCCTACCTTCTTAGAGGTGTTCTGAACCAAGTTTAAAAATAGAAGATGTTGCTTTTTCTCTCAACTCACTACCTTTATTTATTGGCATAATTTACAGTGTCTGTATTTCTAAGGTAAGAGGAAGGTGTTTAAGTTCTTCCACACAAAGAGCAGCTGGCAAGTGTCAGTAACTTAACCTGCAGAGCAGAGCCTGGCACATCACCCAGTGATGCCCAAGCAGCTGCCCCGTTGGTGCTACACGGGATGATGTTCCATGGAGTGCTCAGCCACCCCCTGCAGGGGCTTGGAGCAGGAATGTTGGAACACTGGCCTTCCAGAGGGGCTGGGCTCTACAGTTTCCCTCTGACCAAGCTCTCTGGGACAAGTTCTCTCCAGAACACCTTTGTGAAACTGCAGTACACGTTAATCATAATGTAAGGGCATATGGGGGACTGGGCAGGCTGTTGCATGAGGCATCCTAACTGCAAAAAGCTAAATTTGGGGAGCTAATGTGTGAGAGCGCTACCAAAATGTATTTGTCATTTTTAAATATGTTTCCCTAGTGATATTGTACATGATTGGTGGATTTACCTTACCTGAAATTACCCTGAAAGGCATTGGCAGTTCAGCAGGCAAGAAAACTTCAGATAAGTACTTGTAACTGTATCTATGGTGATGAGTTTTAACCTGCAGGAGAGGAAAAGGCATTCAATGAGTATACAATTCTGGAGGAAATTAAAATTGAAAAAGTACTTTTTTTTTTTTTTTTTTAATTTACAAATTGGAGATGCCAGGGGAAATGTATTTAAATGACAACTTGCATCCCTGGTATAATTACACTATCATTAGTGTGATTGTTGGGCTGAGCCCTGCTAACAAAATGCACCATCTATTTTACAGCTTTTACATCAAGCTGTTACAATAGCAATAAGTAAGCAAGATGCAGGAACTATCCTCATTCTTGGAATGTGCTCTACGCTCTCAAGGACAAGTAGGAGGCTGTAAAGGAGCCATTACAGTGTTCACTGAATTGCCTAAGACAGCTTTCATAGATGGAAGGGCTCAGTTCTGTTTCAGACAGTACAAGGTTTTACTGTCCCCCTTTTGAAACATTCTGGGAAGGTCACAAGCACCATCAATCTCAGAGCATTTAAGACAGTAGTATAATTACAGTAATGCACAAATGAATGAAATTCTTGTTTAAAGATACTCTCTCGTCTTCCCTCATGCTCCATTTTAGTGAAAAAGGCTTTATGTCTAGACAGGCAAAGACTTGAGACCTAGTTTTATCCCAATCAATTTGCTTGTTGTGCTCATTGAAGACTTTAAAAAATCCTTGAAACCTTCAAGGGATCCAAACAAATAGTTGCAGGATAAAGACTTATTTTTTTTTCCCCTTGTAAGTCTTTAGTGCTGGCTGTCCCAGAACATATGCAGAAATAATCCTCTGTCAAGGTGTGGAAATCCAATATGCCTGTAACCACTCAGGCTTCAGGTTACCTGTAAGCCGAGAAAGATGTTCTTAAACATGATGAGAACACCTTTTATGTTTCAGCAGAAATTAAAACTTGCAGTCAAAGATGGATCTGGAGAGAGAACATGCCTTGTTCACGTGTTGATTCAGATGTCCTCGGTGGAGGAAGTGTATCTGTCTAAGCCTAAAGCTTTAGGTGACCGCTTTTTGTCTCTTAGAAATGCCAGTGTTCCCTTCTGGCTGTCCCTCCTCATTTGCTAGGGACTGGACCTAAGTTACCAAGTTGATCCTTGTCCAGTCTGCCTCGTGAGACGAGGACCAAAGGCACGTGGGTGAGAGCCCAGTTTTTTGAGGTACTTTGCATCTTTAGCTCCTGGTGACATCAGATTAAATCACACTTATATATTTGCTTCGGTGTCTCCTTTAGGACTTTGAAAGCAGTTCTTCAGCAGCACAATCCAGAGCACCTGCAATAGTCTGTAGGCACCGAGTTATTTAAGCTGTATGTAATAGTCTAAACCAGCTTTATTGCAACATTGTGGTGATACCATTCAAACTGAGGTCTTTTTATAAAGTGCAGTATTGTTTGCCAGACCGATGTTAACATGCGTGATTTAAATGATGGCACAAGAAAAACTTCTGCTCTAAAATGGAGAAATTAAAGATACCAAAATATTATCTTTCCTCTTGCCAATGGAACAGCTGGCAGGATGGGTTTACTGAACAAAAGCTTTGGCCAGCAGACAAAGGTTATCATTTTCACAGACTTTCCCTCTGAAATACAGGATTAAGAAAACAGGCTCTTTTTTTTTATTTCAAAATTGGAGGGTTTGTGTCTTTCATCTGGTCAAATTTAGCATAAAAGTGAAAATAATATCAAAGTTACAGGCACCATAGGGAGACTGTTAATGTGGTAACAAAGGGCATTTGGCCAGTTAAAATAATAAAAGACTATACAGCTTTCCCAGTGATGGCTGAAGCCCAATTAGTACTTTCCAAGTAGAGCCACAATATTCCTTTCCAAATTATGCGGTTTGGCACGATTCAGAATGAGTAAACTTGCTTTCCTACAAGGGAAAAATATAATTAAGAAAAAAAACAAGGTCATGCAGTATTATGCTTCAAGTAAGCAATAATAATACCATGGGGTGTACATTAGTCAATATTCATACACCTTGGACAGGCTGAGACAGAGACAAACCAATGGCTCAGCATATGAAAAGATACATATATTATCTTAATAAACCTATGTGCAAAAGTAAAAGGCAAATAGATATTTTATTTCCTTACTAGATTATTTAAGGGAATATATATTCAATATTCATACATACTCATACATATTACTTAACAAATACCTTTTCTCTTAACATTTTATACTTTAATGTAATAAGTGGTTTTGCTACTTTCATTTTCTCTGGGTACCTGGGGTTTTTTTGCTGTTAAAGGCAGAGTGGTTTGGAAGATTTTTTTAATCATTAAACTGAGTAAGTTTGTCAAAAAGACAACCTGGATGGTCGCACTGGAAGCCTGTACGAGTCTATTCTTAATTTACAGTAATCCACCTTCTAGGATTCTGCAAGGGATACGAAGTCTGCAAAGGCTCAAAAGTTGAAAATAAAGTCATGGGATTGGAAAAAAGGTGAACTTGCAAGGGGTCTGCAAGGGTAAGTTTTTTCTTCTCTGTTGCTTTTGATGGTGTTTTTAAAATGAACAGACTGCTCAGCTAAGGCTCAGACAGAGAGGAAAACATGCAAAAAGAAAGCATGGTATAGACTTACCCAGGGTAAGTATATACTGTGGTAGGAAAATGGAAACAGCCCTGCTGAGACATCTGCTCAGTTCCTTGCTAGTGACACCACTCATGGGAAAGCTGAATGATATGTCAGGAGGAAGATGAAAAAAGAAAAAAAAGTAAAACTTAAAAAACATGGAACCACTCCCATCACCTGAAGCTTAGACCACACACCTGAAAGGGAGTAACCCACATCCAGCTCAAGTGCAGAGTGTGAACAGCCTTATCTCCCTTTCAACTCCAGTGTTTTGCACATCTCATATATAAAGTGCTTGTAAGGGAGGAATTGATTATGATTTTCTTTAATAATCATGGTGACCTATGATATTATAAACCTTTGTGAGCTGCAGTGTCTCCCCATAGGTCCTGCATTGGTGCAATTTGGCTCCCAGTTGATAGAGGTTCCTTCACTTCCCAGGTCCACTAGGAACTCCTTGCTCTGATAAGATCCCAAACAGCCTCCTAAACCAGCCCTGATTATTGTAGTTCTGTATCTGAAAAAATGAGAAATATCTGGGGGGTGAAATTGGGAGCATATTTCTGACTTGCTGTGTAATTTCAATAGTCACTTACATGTACTGTACCCAATGCACATACTGCCTTCTCTTCAACCACAAGTCAACAACTAATTGGGTACAACACTCTAGTCATCTACACAAGGTATGCCCTGGAACACCTGATTTTAAGGACTTACTTGAAAGGCAGAAAAATCCTCATCAGCTATAGAGTTGCTCTCGGTATTAAATACTTTGAAGCAGGAATAAATTGCCAAAAGCCTTATATTGTAGATTGTATTGTTTTAAACCACTCCCATCTCAGATAGAAGGGGAAGCAGAATTCAGTGCTGGAGCAAGGCACAAGGGTCTGTCCCATCAGCTGCCATGTGCCCATATTAGCCTGTATGGCACAGCAGCATCCATGCTGATGCACAGCCCCTAATTCCCAGAGTGGATTTTTTCCCACTTTTGCTCTTGAATCAACATGGTGCTTCTTGCAATGTGATACTGAAACTCATCCTATCCTTCCATTGTACATCCACTGGTGTAGGTGTACCATCTCCATACTAATAAATCTTCTTTCACGAAACAACAGAACTGTTTTGGCCTGAATCAGAGCCCCAGGAAATCTAATGGAAGTGAAGCCAACATGAGAAATAGAAAATAACTGAGGGCAAAAAAAATCTCTGTTTTACATAGGAAATATTTTCTGGATGCTTCTCTATATAGGTACCAAACAGGTAGGTTTTGTATTAGCTTATTGATGAGGCCAACTTCTCAGAGAAACATAAATTTTCTCAGATTGGAAAAACATTATTGATTTTAGTTGTAAAATGGCACCAGAAGGTACTGCACAAGAAGAAAAACTATTATTTTATATTAAGAGAATAATACAAACATTTCCCCATGTAAATAACTGCTGAAGGGTGATTTCCTGCTCTTCACTGCCCCACCCCCAGCTATTTTAAATCACATAACAAATATTTTTCTATATAGAATGTGTATTAATGACAAAATTATACTGTATAAAAGAACATCCTGTCAAACAAGTATACCATGTTTATCTGCAAACCCCACTATACTTGTGTGCAACCATTGTATTTTATTTCTCTTCTATGTATGTACTTGCAACACTTTCATCACCCTGTAGTTCTGTGTATCCTCCAGCAGTATATTAAGCAGTGTGACTGGTATCTGTCATGTATAGTTTAATTCTTCTTTCTTAATTAGCCTAACACCTTGTCAGGTTAAAATCAGTGGGATAGTGTTACCCTACTACATGTTTTACTTTGTGTGACGTTTTTCTTTGTCAGGCACTTTCATATCCCATTCCTTTAGCAACACAATAAAGAGAAAAGACTAATGACAAACCTTTGTCCTACTTTTACAAATACTTTTACTAACTACAACTAGCAAGAGAGAAAGAGGCATATTAAGGAAAATAACTGCTTTAGAACTTAACAAGTCAGAATGATAATTTGTTTACATGCTGCTGCAGTGAAGCCTACAAGTTTCTGATGTCTGGACATGTCTCAAATATATTTAAAAATATAGTGAATTATAGGTATAGAAAAACTCTTCTGGCAGAAATATCAGTTAATTTATTTTTTTAAGCCACTATTTGCATATGCTGGGTTTACTTAATCACGTCATAGAATCATGCACTCTTTTGAATAACTTTTCTTATTACAGCACTCTTCTGCATTTTTTTTAAACAAAAAAACCTATCACATGAGTTTTAAATAATCTTTCTCCCGCTAAAAAAATCTTTCAAAAATCTAGCTCATCTTTCTAATAAAGGGCAGAGATACTAAGTGTGGGAATTCACTAGTCTTCTGCTATCTATAATTGCACAGCTAAACATAGTATATAAATGGCTGGTTTCCACATAAAAATGAAGAAATGTCAATTGTTTTCTTAAGGATTCAAAGTTTCCAAATTCTTAGCTATTTGAAGTTGCAGTTCAAAATCATCAACATGCTTGTGAAAATGTCCGTGTCTTTTAAAACATAAGAGTTATACAGTTTTCGTTCCAAAATGCATGGCCCTTAAATGGAACCTTTACAACCAGGCAGTAGCAAAGCTTTTTGACGGTGAACCAGTCTAGAAATATCGATATAATAATCCTAATTGTTTTGAAATGCAATATTTAAGCAGCTGTTATTATACGAGGCCAAAAAAAGAATTTCCTAAAAGTATTGTATACAATGTAACCCACTTATGTTCTATCATATTACACTGAAGCACTTGTGAAAACTTCTTCATCATGCCAGGTGCTGTCAGTGTGCTGAGTACCTCCCTTTGGTCTCTCAACATCATTCCTTTTTATTTTTCTATTATCTTTGGCATCAGTTTATCCAAAACATTTTACCCTTGGAAAAAGCACATTAAAAATACACACTGCTAAAATCAGTCCTAAGCACATAGTGTTGGCAGTGGAGACATGCACTCAAGGCTTAATTAAAAAATCTGCTTTAAACTGGGAGCATATCAGTTGTAAATGACATAGGAGATAGATCTAGATATGCATATTAGCTGACTTCAGGGCTGTTAGTTGCCAGTGGGATGCAAGCATGAAAAAGCAAATGCCATCCAATCATAAACCAATTAAATTGTTTCTTTGCAAAGAAAAGGAAAAAAAATCTATGCCATTGCTTAAAGCACCTGAGAGATCTCACACAGATTTTTTTCATCGCATTTGTGGCAGGTGAAATAGTTGAAGAGCTAGAGAGATTACCAGAGAGAAGTCATTTTAAGAGCAAGGCTGAAAAGTTTTTCCTTGTTTAGTCTACTGGGAACAAAAGCTGATACAGGAAATAATTATTCTCTAGAAACACAATAGGGTGGTAAACGGTAGGCAAGGAAAATAACTATTTACTCCAGCAGACAATGTTGGCACAAGGACAAATGGGTGTGATTTGGCCATGAATAAATTTAGGCTTGAAGCTAGAAGGCTTCTGACCATAAAAGTGAGCTTCTGGAGTAGTTTTTTTAGTACAAATCTTGGGGACAAAAAAACCACCAAACAAAAACAGTACAAGCTATTTAATGGTGAAGATTGTTAAGTTCATGGAAAATGTCACAAGCATAATTCCCTGGGTAAGTAAAGGACTGCGTTTTGGTCATCGATGAGATTGTTTTCAACATTATGTTTGCCTATTTTCTGAAAGCATGGGGTAAAAAACCCTCGAAATTAAATCCTATTTATGCATACAGTGTTAAAAATAGTGCTTAAGCAAATACACCTTCCATATGTAAATGACCTCTGTAATTAAGTTTGTGCCTTGTAACAGGAAAACAATTAAACTTGATAAATAGGTATCACATCCTACTTCAGGGGTTGGAAGTTAATTTTTTTTTTAATGTAAGGATGCAATTTGTCACGTTTTTCTTGGGGTTTATAGTGTATCTTTCTGCTACTTTTATTTTGGCTTGTTTTCTGTAAAGTTGTAGACAACAGTATTATCACTGTGTGGATAACAAAGAGGTTCAGCTGGAAAACAGTGTCTGCCTATTTATTTATACCAGTCTAGCCAAATTTGGCCTCCAAGTTCCTCAGATGAGCATTTGATACTAGTCTGAATCTGTACTAGGAAAAAGAAAAAACCCGCATGAAAAGATGGAATCCGAGTATCAGAAAGAAAGAAGCAAACATAAACCAAATATATTTCAATGACTTCAAATTCAGGAAGGGTGTCCCAAGAAAACAAGGAAAATGTTATGAAGCTAATTTCCACTAAAACAGAAAGAATTTGCTGAGATTGCAGTCAGGATTTTAGTCTAGAGAACCAACATAAAAGCACTTCTTAAGGTTTTCTTGTGCAGTTCTGATGCCTGTTATGGTCTCACTATTAATAGCTAATAAATATGGTTCAACCAACACTGTAGTGGCTCTTGAAATTCAGATCTGTGGTATACCACTATG
>WEIV01000915.1:177113-206846 GCA_013390005.1 Calyptomena viridis
TAAATATAATAAAATAAACACAGAATACAAACACCAGAAACTGCAAGCAATTCATAACCATCTCAAGCCCATCAGCTTCCCAGAGACTGCCCCTCATGAAGAGGTAGGTTATAAGTTTAATACATTCAAGCTTTGAAGAAAATAGTACCTTTTTAGAAAAGGAGTGGTAACAATTCATGCTACCTCTATGCACAACACAGGGCGTGCTGTGTCACTCAAAGGAAAGCCAAAAATATCATTACCAAAAAGGCTAATTTAAATGGGATGTAGCTGCCTAAGCTAATGTGAAATGTATGGTCAGCTCACAGATATCACAGGTGCAGTGGCATAGGTACCTACATTTACATGCAAATTAAAGAGCTCCAAAGCTCTATGTGAACAGTAATGCCAGGACTGTGTGCATGTCTGTGAGTAAGCACAGTGTAGTCTATTGGCTTTTTCCACAGTCTCAGTATTGATTACCAGGTTAAATTTTCTGGGTGACTTGGAGTTTGACTGCATGATACTCATGCTAGGTATAAATACAAGTTTACAGAAGAGCTGCCTGTGAAAACATAGAATTAAAGATGTTTTGACTCTTTAATTACTTAATAGCAGCATTTTCCCACTTCTGCTTTAGTATGGGAGTTTAGAAGTATGTTGCATACACAGTGTCCCATCTTCAAAGCCCCCCTGTGTTCCTGCCTCTCCCCAACAACCAGCACATTTCCTTTGGGAGCAGAGGACGAGGGATCTCATCCATTTGCTCTCTCAGTGAAACTTCTTACCATCACTTACTACCTGCAGGTCAGAGGGGTGGCCATTTGCTGTGACTGCTGTCCCCCTGGAGATGATTTTTGAATAAACATAGGAGGCAAAAGAAACAAACTGGTGAGTACAAGAAAAGGCTTTTCTATTGAGCATTTCACTGAATGTGACTGCATATAATTTAACTGTATGTTCACTTCTGCACAATCTCTGTGAAATATTGAGTAGAAGAGTATGAGTGAACAGTAGAGTGGCAACCCCAGTCTATCATTTTTTTTTCCATTTCAACAACTTTCCCAATTTGGCATTTTTCACAAGTGCTAACTCATTTTGTGTGCTTCACTGTGTATGACTACCTATGAATGAGGTATGGCATTGCAAATATTCTTTTGGATACAGTTTCTTGGTAAACTGAGACAAGACCTGTAGCAATAATAATGTCAAATGTCATTCGGAAAAAAAAAGCACATGCTTTTGAGCACAAATTGGGTCACATTTTGAATTCCTGCTCATTTTTAACTACGTGTTTTTTAGAACATATTCTAACACAATGAGGACTTTAACCTGATCTAGAAAACCCACAGTAAGAATCTCTGTTGGCATGAGACCTGGGAAACCCATTGCCTCTCCTGCAATTCCCATTTAGGATTTCATTTGCCCTTTTTGGTCGATCAGAAATCATTTGATTTTTCAGAACTTCTGGTTACATTACACAGCTAAAAGCACAGAGCAGGTGTATGTTTATAGTCCATAAAGAAACTGATCTGATACTGTGAAATGCAGTTCAAATAGTTTTAAAGCCAGGGGTGGTTTTTGATCCTATCTATATAATATAAACTGACATGGCAAAATTGTTTACCTCTATCACATCCTGTGGTTATTACATAGCATCAAAGAGGGACTAAGCTGCTGTGGTATTTTAATAGTATCTATGAACCCATTTGGAATTTCTTCTGTTTAACTCTGAATTTTCTGCATCAAAAAAGGTTGGTTTGGAAATGCTGCTTTTTTTCCTTTCAAGTTAAATTGGTCTTACTTCCCTCCTCACATTTTTATCTGGGAATAATGGTGTAAAATTCATAGCAGCCAGAAGGCAGAGGAATCTAGCAATTCTTATACATACTCATCAATAATGCATTTCTCTACGTTCTTAAGGGATCATATTTCCATAGGCAGTTGCAATTAATTCAAAGCAACTGTACAGTGAAAAAAAACAACAATGAAACCCACAACAGACCCTCCTATCCTCAGGGCTCTTGTCCAAATAGATGCAACCATTACAGATCAGAACTTGTGTGTTTTATAGCAGATGATAATGCAGAATTGACAAGCAAGTGAGCACAAATTTTATCAACCAAACTACAGGCGAGAAGGTCACTTCAATTGTCAAATAAACCTATCCTGAGATGCTGATTTCAGCTCAGGTCGTTTGTCCTGGTGGACAGAAAGGATCTTCTGCTTAACATTGTGTAAACTACACATGACTCTCATAATCAAGAGGAAAAAAAAAAGGCAAGCAAAAAAATGGCAACAACTTTCACAGGAAAGATGTAATAGGAGGAAATTAATGAATCCATCTTTTATATCGATGGAACAGGGAGACTTGTTATCGAATTCAGTGGTGGTAAAATGGGCTCCAGTATGTTTTTCACATGTATGGTTGCATCATGGTCACTACCTAGCTGCAGATGAGAGTCCACCAAAGGCATAGAGGGAATTTTTCTCAAGTGGATTTCTGTTTTTAATTTGAAACCCATATAAAGAAGTGGGTTTGCCCTTAGTTTGCCATTGCAGATTCATTTTTAGACAAGTAAGTTTAAGATAGTGAAAAACATAAGAAAAATCAGACTAATACATCTTTTGATGTGAAGTATGTTAACTTTTGAATCATTATCACTGAAATTAGTGGCTTTATGTTAGAAGTTTGATATTGCAATCTGCAATTTATTTTGATACATACAATTATACGTCCTAAACACTTTAACTGTATCTATCAGATTGACCATATCAGTACATGGATGATACAGTTGAACATATCTTAATGCTTTTCATGAGGCAATATTGCTTCTATTCACTTCATGATCTTGTGTCTGGAAAGGTTTTAATGCTGTTTCTCCTATTTGCATGTGCAATATATCCTGCTGACAGACTGCAACCCTGCTGCCTTTGAAACACACACCAGCCCAAAAGGCAGAGTTCACTTCCTGAGGTTTTCAGACTTTTTCAGAGTACTTGCTAACAGTCTCACAGATACCCCCACCTCCTGAGTGCACTGTTCTAACAGCCTCTGGCAAATACTCCAGAGGCTCACACTGACAAACAGCATCAGGCCTGGCCAACACTGTGTATTTTGGAATGTGAGGCCAATATGGAGCAGCATGAGAAAGCCAGTGGCATGTTAAAAGTTCAGTAACAGAAACAAAAAGTTAGGGGACTCCAGCATGGATCTGCAGAATGATGTAGATCAAGCCCTTAAATAAAGCCACCAATAGCATGTAAACTCTGTCTTAGCTCTGCAGTTGTTAATGAAGGCACCTTGCACTCCATGGCCAGCTGCTCTCTACAGACTGTTGCAGCAGATAAGACTGATAAAAAAATTAGGGGTGGAATCAAATTGGTTAACAGAGACCATGATTTCAAAGCAGCATATGATACTGGAAGATTGAGGCAGCAAAAATAATGTAAATACCACCAGGTATTTTTATAGTATTTTGCAAAACATTCACGTTGCTGTTCCCATGATCCTTGCAGTATAGTAGTTATATCAGTATGTTATATTTCTGTACAAAAAACATAAAATGCTCATCCTAAGATAGTTAACCCAAAACATCTAGTTCTCTTCAGCAAAGTTCAGTCTGAATCTCTTGATTTTATTACCACGGTAACATAATGTAGGTTTTACACTTTTACCAAAGTTTCAGTATTTATTCTGCCCAAGGATTTTTCTTTGTTAAGTTTTGAATACCATGTGAAAATGAAGAAGATAAATAGAGCACTGAATGGACTAATTATTTCCAGATAGTGTAGTAACTTGAGAGCATGTTGTCTAAGGAGAGCAGTTTGCTAAATCACGTTACCGAATTATTTAAAATTTGAGGTTTTGTATAATCATATTTTGTGCCCTTTCAAATTCCTTTGTTATCACAGCTCAAGCTGTAAAACCTTCTGCCTCTTCTACCTCCAGAGAACTGTCTCCACTAATATATAGGAAATTTAGAAGTACAGTACATTGTATTTTGAGAAGACAAAATATCTAAAAGCCAAAGGTTTCAAGAACATTATTATCTAAGTAGAATAGGCTCTTATTTAATATCAGTAAAGAGTCAAAGCTGAAAGCGAACACAATCTGCAAAATCTTTTTTTTACCTAGCATTTTTACAAGTGTATTTTCAATCAAAAGCCGTATTTTAAATATGCTTTCTTGCTCAGTTTTAATGTGAACAAATACTGAAACGCTTATATCCTGAAATCATGCTGTATTAAAAAACTATGTGCTATAAGCATGCATTTCCCTCAAAAGGAATACAACACAGTCATATAACTAAGAAGAAATATTGCTTACCTTCCTCCCTTAGAAAATACTCCCTGAAGGCAGAGTAAATCTGATTATAAAATGAAAAACAAGCCTGAAGTGTACAACTCACACACATACAAGCAGCAGATACAGTCGCCTCCATGAAGAATCCCTGTTTCTAGCCTTCTGTACATGTTTCTCAGTTCTCCACATTCTAGTTATACTACAAGCACTCAAGCTATGCTTAAAATACTATTCTGCAGCATAACTATAGGCACCAACATATTGCATAAATGGTACTTACTGTTCCAGGAGTCACGCACCATCCTATAGGAAATTTACGCCTCCAAAACAGAGATTTGTTACAACTGAGCAGATTGTGGCAAAACACTGCGCCTGGCTTGTCAGAAAAAGTTGTTACTTTCAGTGATCAGCACATATTCACAGAGCACAGTAGCTTTACATTTACGTACCTACACACACATCTACAGAAGGAGCCACAGCCTGTCTCCCACAACCACATGCTAATTGCTGAATAGGGGAAAAAAATCTTGTTAGTATTACACGCCACCGCTTTCCTTGACCATGGCTTTTGCATGCATTTTTCACATAGTACAACCAAGAATGGTGATGCTACAAAGCATTTCTAACTCAGACAGGAGTCATCATTCACATAAGGCACCGAACTCATTTTGGCTTCCCCTGTGTGAGAGCGCTGTGACTGCAGCAGCAGTGCAGGGTCTCTCTGCTGGCACTCGCTTGCTGCAGTCTGTGCATGAGTATACATTATAAACAAATTAGTAGCACAATGACATCTGATACCCAAGAATTAAAGAAAATCATGGAGAATCAATCAGATCCTACAGCAGGCATGTAGATTGGCTGTAAAAACATTTAACAGTAGGTAGATTTTTTCCCCTGTGCTGTCAAAGTTAAAAGGTACCAAAAGGAAGCACACAGTAAGGCATTTTTGTTCCACTGTGATATTGATCCAATGCCAGACTTAGTGAAATACAATGGGCACACAGTCAGCCTTGGTAAATTAGGTAGATTAGAGATCATTTGATGGTATTCTATTGTTGCTATTGTAATCACAGTAATTTTCACTGGTAATGGTGCTTCATGATGAAGTGCGGTTCTCACAGGATAATTGTGAAAGGTATCGAAAGATTCAGGGTGTAGCATCTGGTTTTAAAAGCTCTTCAGATTCAAATTGGCATTTTACGTTATCTTGAAAATTTATTAGAGATTCAGATCATGCCGGTTTAAATGGAAAGGTGAAAGCAGGGTAATTTCAATCTATGAATTATTCAGATTCAGACTGGTGAAATTGCCATCCATGAACTGATTCTCTGACAGTCTCTTTTGCAGAGCCTCCATTACGCTTGTCATTTTTATTTCTTTATCTACAATCTCTTTCTCAGTTACTGAGCTCGTCCCTTAGGGCTGTGCTTCACAAACCAAGTATTTAAAATTGGCAATAACCTAAATGTGTTGCTGTCTCGAATCGCAGTCTCCACAGGCTGTCTTTTCCAAATCATTAAAAGCCACATTCGCGATGGTGTCTGCTAGGCTCTTCGATTAGATGAATTAAATTAAAAAAAAAAAAAAAAAGCCAGCAAAGAGAAGAGACCAGGGTGTCATATCGAAGAAGAGTTATGTTCCTGTAATAGTCCAGCAAAGAAAGTGGTGCTCTGTGCTTGTTCCTTTGTTGTCAGTGTAACCCATTCTAGTTGCATAGCATCACGCAGAAAGAAACAACTGTTAAAGCAGGCTGACTTCGTGCCCCGATTTCCAGCAGGAGCAGATAAGGACTGCTTTATAGACAAACTAATCCACACAGATATACAGTCAGAGACCAACCGTAATTAATAGCTTCTTACAGGCAAGAAAAACAGAAGTAATAGTTGTAGTTGTAGTAATTGTAGTATTAGTAGGAGAAGCGACTGAATACCCAAAAGGGTTTCATTTTCTCAGACAGCGACTGGATACCCGAAAGGGTTGCATTCTCTCAGATTCCGACTGATACAGATTGCAATCCCAGAGACTCTCCACTTGATGGCTGGTTGTGTCATTGCTAGTCGACTGCTGCCCTGTATCCAGAAGGACTGGGACTGATTTAGGTCAGAGAGTCTGGTTTCTTGTTTGAGCTTTTCTCTAACTGATGTAAGAAATTGCGGCAATCTGTATTACCAGTCTATATGACCCTGGGATGCTGGCACAGCTTCGGCCGTGGAGTGCCTGCAAAAGGCCCCAGTCGGACAGACAGTGACAAGTGCCATCTCCTTTGTCCTATTGCCGCAGGTACATCACCGTAGCATAAAAAAACCCCTCTCTTAGTACGCAAAGTGGGAAACCAGGCATTCTTCCTCAGAGGCGGTTTGGGTACAGAGCTCCGAGCAGTCCCTGCTCAGCTGAAAATGCTGCCAGGCTGAAGCCAACACATCCAGGCTGTGTCTGTTCCTACGCTAACACCAGGAATATTCCCCTCGTATGAAAAAGACAAGAATAAAAAAAATCTATGCTGCTTTGTGCCTGGTTCTATGCGTCTGCTTTGCCGCACTGCGACTAGAAAACTGCAGCAGTAAGAGCTCTGGCAGTTGCGATAATGTAGAAAGCAGCAGCTCAGTGACACAGCAGTCAGCTGACTCGCAGTGTTATCATTCAATGTCCTCTATAGAATAAGGCCAGTTTCTAAGGTAGCACCAGAAGGATGACCCTGCATACAAAAACTGGACTAGAAGGAGCGGCAAGACCCGTGTACACCTGCAAGTGATTTTGTGGTGATGTATAGCATTATCATTGGGAGTGTGCCGGTCTTTAGTGGTCTCTTTCCCTTTCTTTCTTTCCTCCTTTGCAAAACAGAACTTGAGCATTTTTTCTTCTGTCATGAAATAGTCAATATGATCATGTACAGCTGATGACAATAGTTACCATTAATAACAATGGTTAGGTAAACTATTTTAGAAGTATTGCTTTTAAACCGCATTTCCACAAGAAAACCTGGTGGGGTTTAATTAACTTCCCCCACCCCGTGACTATGGACATGCTCCAGGAAAGAGAGTTATCAGATTAACACCCCTGAAAGGCAAATCCTAATTGGCAAGAGCATGTTTCTGAGTTGTCATTGAGGCATCCAACTACCTAGACTAATTTTCAGTTTTCTGTCTAGCTCCCAACTAAATTTACTGGGAACAGTTGGTCCCTCATGGCTCTGGAAAATTGAAGAGAACTTTAAAGACCCTGCCTAACCCTAACCCAGTTACAGCTGGCAAATATGGGAACTTTAGTAAGTTCTGAGTCAAGAGGAATCAAGTGCTCCGCTGCCATCTTGGGACTTTGTAAATTCCCATGGGGAACATCAGGCACAGTCTTGAAAAACTTCAGCATGTGTCTGCCTACTTAAATTATACCTAAAACTAGAACAGGTTTGTCAGAAATTGCCATAAATCAACTTGCCAATCACTTGCTGAGTTCATATTGTATTGCATTATGCTTGGCCTGGACAGATCAGCTTCCACTCACCTCAGTGGATGTGCTGTACTTGCTCGGGCCAGAGATAAATTGGCTCTCACAGCAACTATTGTAGACTCTGCATCTCAGCAAGACATGTTCTTAGTTCATTGTAAAGTACTTAGAAAGTTTCAGCCTGAAGCTTAGCGACAGTCAAGCCAGGAGCAAGCACTATACAGCAAGCTGGTATTTCCTGTGGTATCTATACTCGTGCACAAAGAGGACATAATGCAGAATTCTGTTATTAACACAGCAGTTTGCACCAGAACCCAAACAAACTGTAATAAAGCCATAAAAATGGTAAAAGCTGTGCTGTGTCTTTAAGGTGCAATTCTCTTGGACAACATGAAGAGCAGAGAACTCATGCAAAGACTGCAGTCCATGGCTGTATTGCTTCAGGGGGGAGGGATGTCTGATCTCATGTGCACATGGTTAATGGATGAGTAATATAGCCACAGTCCTGTCTCTTCCTTAATAATTTTTTACTAGATGCCCTGAAGGCCACTATTCCTACAATCAGCAAAATCAGTGCAGACGTCTAGTGGGGAAATGCCTGCACACCCCTCCTCCTCCCTCTTCAAACCACCTGACCACACTCCTCAATTACAGGCTGTGCCTCCTCAGCCTCATACACTTGATATTCGAGACTATCTTTATTTGCTATTCTAGGATTTCCAAGAGAAGCCTAAGTAAGAAGCATGAAGTGTAGGCAAACGCCTGGAAGCCAAGGATGCCATTTTCCTACCTTAAAGGATTTGTTGAATGGCTAGTATTTTTTGATTGGGCTAATGAAAGCTCTTTTTCTGCTGAGCTCCTCTCCATGGCCTCACTTTCTGGCTTCAAGATAAGCTGGTTGGCTGTTCCTCCAACTAGGTGTCTTTCAAGCTGCAGCTCATCCTAAGCAAAGGATGGTCTGTAGATGGCAGAAGGTGTGTTTCTGCTGACCATTACAGCCATGGGAGAAGAGAGGGCAGGAGGGAACATTTCTCTCCTCTTCCCCAGTCACCAGCTCTGTAGGGTCAGCTACAGCTGTAACAATCACAAATCCAGAGTTTCTGCCATCTTTTTTTTCCTGTAACCCTGTTTTCACTTTGGGAATAGGTAAAGGCATTTATTCCCCCGAAGCCCTATAGGCTGAAATGTATGTCTTGCAACCTTTGCTGAGAAAAGGGTGAGGGAAGCCAGCACAGCCTGGGGCGGTCAGTGATGTGTGAAATGCAGGATGGGACATATCCACTGAGAACAGTTCAGGAGCTCTCTTAAAGCTGGGTTTGTTTCCAAGATTGACATTTCACTTTAGTTTTTTGGTGTTGATGAAGGCTAATGCAATTTCCTCCAATGTGTGCAAAGCTCCTTTTCTAGTCATTAACACACACATCTTCCCCATGAACAAGTTCCTAATTTGGTTTTCTTAAAGACTGTTGCAGAAGGTTCAAAGCTGAGTGTTTTGATTAGTCCTTGGCTATGCATTCATGTATGTGTACTGTGTTACACTGAATTATTTCACATTATGTTTAGGGTAAGAAATCATGCTTGGACAAATTTGGGAAAAGAGATTGAAACTTTTACCTCATTTACCACTTAAGAACTCTGGGAACAGATTTAAATTTTGTCTCTTTTCTCCCCTCTTTCTTTTTTACTGAAATAAAAATTGCATCCAAGCTCATAAACTGATGCCAAGTTTTAGCTGAACACAATTAGAAACAGCTTAAATATTAAACTGAAAGCTGAAGGGCCAATGACATTTAAGGGACGCTCTCTCACAGGCTCCTAACCATAGCACATCTGACAGGATGCTGTGTTAGAGCAGAATTTTTAAGGCATCGCCAAATATATCCCACATATGTTGTTAAATTATGAACTAAAAATGTTTTACAAGTCTTTTGGATGTTGTATTCCCCCTTCCTAAACATGGGCAACACTATGTCCATTCAGATAATATGTTAAAATCCTAGAGAATAATACAAAATAATATACAAAATAATAAGGCTGTTTTATGTTCTACACTTTTTCTATGTTTTTTATCGTGGTTATAGATTTTAGTCAATGCATATAATTAAATACAATTTTTTTAATCAAATAATACTTATTTCAAATGTGCCTTTTCAGGTTTTTTTTTATTTTTACTTGTCAGATTTAAGTAAATCTGATTGTTTTGATTTGAATTATGCTACTGTGTAGGCAAGTAACAGGGAATACATTAATCTACAGATTTTTCCTGTCCATTATTACTTGACCTATTTTTTTATTCCTTCCCAATGTACAAGCTTGGAGCCTTCAGGTATTTAAAATAATGTGCACATACTGTATAAGGTCTTTCCAACAGCTGGTTCTCCTAAGATTTCAGTGAAGTAGCTTATTCCCCATGACCCCCTGTTCCATATATCTTCAATAAGCTTTGTGTAAGTCTGCTGTGAGAAAAGAAACACCAAAACTCTTCCTTTTCTTCAACAGAATTTGCCGAGGAATTGACTTTTCTAAAAAAATAGGAATCACTTTCAGAACTAGTCCCTAAATAGACTTTAAAAGTGGTCTTATCAAGTAGGACTCAAATGCGAGATACAGAATTAAACTTTTACAAACTGCCCTCAGAAGACTAACAGAGGCTAATTAAAAATATAACTCCTGTCATGGAAGTGAAAGAGAATCCTGTGTATTTCCCAATCCTGCTTCTGCAAATCCTTCCTGCTGAAACAGCTGAATCAGAACAAATTGCTTGTATGTAAGGTACTTCAGCCATATGGTGAAAGAAAAAAAGGGCTGTGTGCCTCCTCAGCTATGTAGTAAATAGGAACTACCTCCATGTGGGTTTACACATTTATAGCTAATGTGGAGACTTAAATGTGAAATCAGAGAAATTAAGTGAGTTTGTGAGTCTCTCTCTGGGACTTGGGGCTTATAACTTGTGATATTCAACCAAGTACAGGTGTATATATATATATTTTTATATGTATCTATCTATCTCGATGTTTATTTCTGCTATGAGTAACCTTTTTTCATTCAAGTGATTAAAATACAAGCAAGACTATGTGAAACATAGAACAAAGTGGTGACATGCATAAACCACTCACAATGACATGGAAATTTTTTGATCCAAAGTGCAAGAGGATCACTGCACGAGGTTGGTGAATATGATGCGACAGGAATGTCAGTAAAGGACAGGCACAAAAGAGACATCTTGTTGTCTCTGACACATCTTTGGTGTCAGTCACTAATGATCTCCTTGACATGTTGAGAACATAGCTCAGAATGTATCAACATTACTTCTTTTTTCTATCATTATTAATGGAAGTCAGTCTAAACTTTCCATGATAGAAACCAAGGCTTGTGCAAAGGAGTGGTTGCGTGTCTTGAGGAAGATTATAATTACATGTTTGACCTTATTTGGATGTGGCATTTGATAAATCTGGGATAATTAATCATGGAATAATCTATGAGATTATCCATTTGGGGCCTCTGTTTTTTCAGCTTTTGTTTGTGCTTCATTTGGTATTTCTGTTTGCTAAGAAAGACTGCAGTAATGCCAGGGATGAATGAGGAAACAATCCTGGAGAGAAATAAGAAGTGAAAAATATGGCATAAAGTAGGGGAACCACTATAAAAGGACAAAACTGAGTGAGTGCACTGAATGTATTGGGCAAATGCAGCAGTCTGCAGATAAAGCCATCAGTCTGCTACAGCCCACCCAGAAACCTGAAATTCTCTGCAAACTTTTAGGAACCTAATCCTCTAATACAAAAAATTCACACCTATATCCACAACCCCAAGCTGTCATCAGTGTTTACAAGGTTGCATATTTTTTTTGTGTTTGATATGTAATGATTTTATTTAAAATTGTCATGCTCCTAGTAGATGCAGTTTTAATAACCACTATTGCTTGCAATTCAAAAATAAATAAATATGTTCATTTAAACTATTAAAAAACACACAGCTAAAAATAAAAATTGGAATTAAAAATTACAAATAGAAACAAACATGCAGAGAAGTGCTAAAATGAGTGCAATCAGTTCCAGATTTAAAACAGCTTCCCCACACTCACCACCCCCCCCTTTCCACTACTGGGTGGTCACGGACTCATGGCTGTTACTAGTGGTTTTCTTTAGAGTCATTCCAGACTTCTATTTTCACTCATTTGAAAATGGTAAGAAATAGAGATATTGACTTAATTTTCTACATGCTCTGCACTAAGTTTCAAAATTAAGGAAGCAGGCTCCTGAAATGGTAGTGGTGTGTTCCTGATCAGTGGAGCAATGGGAGTCTGGAGGAGGCTTACAGTGTAGAGAACTTGGGCTAAAAAAAAATGCCAAAAAGTTATTATCCCTCAGGATAGATCTTCCCAGGTTTATAGAGGGCCATCTCTGACATACAGTCTGTGATGGACAAGGCTGATATGCCAGAAATTAGCAAGTGCAGCCCAATAACAGCTGAGTGATAGAGCAAAACATTTTATGCCAAGCATCTAGTACTGGCCCTGTACAAATTTCTGGGGCTCTGCTTGATACTTGCACTAGTCTGGCCCCATGGGAGCAGATGGGTATTAGATGTGCTTTTGGTGCATGTCTTCCAGGTCGGGGTAATCCAAAAGGAAGCAAGTGTGCATGCTGCAAAGGGGCTCCACGGTGTGAACATCAGCAGAAATGGAAACAACTGAAAGTTGTGCTTCAAAGGTACCCTCTTGATCCAAGTCCCAGTGGTAGTAGAGCCACAGACAGAGACACTCTTCCCATCTTACAGTCAGTCATAAAACTGGACTATTTCAATGAAACAGATTTGCCATTCTGACCTCTACTCTCATTTGCTGTGTGTCCTCAGTCAGACCCTGTGTGATACAAAAGTGCTTAATGTTGTATACAATACCCAAAGGAGTATCAGCACTTGGGGTTTTGTGTAAAATTGTAAAAAAAGTGTGCGTAGGAATATTTAGATAATGTTACATGGTCTGGTGTAACATAATTAAATAATCAATTAACACGGTTAATTTTTTTCTGTTCCCATTCAGTTATTAAATAAGGACTTCAAAAGATATTGCGTATCATCTCATTTTAACTTGCATGTTTCTTACCTTTCCCTTCCTCATAGCACAATTCTGATGGCCACTTGCCATGACACTCTCCCATTCCAAGGCACAATTCTGACCTAGAGAAGCAAGAGCTCAGCTTTTTTTCCCACCCATCCAGGTGCATTGTCTTTTCAAGTCCTAGCATAAAGTTCTCCTACATGTATGGAGTGCAAAGTTCCCTGCCTTTCCGAGCCTTAAAAGAAGCACCCAGCTCTGAGCAAGGAGCTAATCCACATCTCCTCCAAGGAAAAGACCAAAGGGTCAAAAGAAAATGTTCTGAGAGCTCAGCTTGGCTGCAGGCAAGCCTGTAAAGGCCTCTTGCACAATCCTCCTCCCTGGACACAGGGCTTCCCATACCCTGAATGTCAGCTTAGCTTTCCTAAAACTAAACCACATATTTTTAATGAGCCTTAGCAAGCTTTCTCTGCAAATAATCTTTCTGACATTCTAGAATAAGTAGGGCAATAAATCACAGTGTAATGCAGGTTTCATGTTTGGTCTGCTAGGGTCTGTGAAGCTGTGGCAGTGCAGCCACTTAGTTAGAATTAACCAGATCATCAATCCATTCACTAGCTTAATGGAAACCACTTTACATGCAGATTTGTTACTTGTTTTACTGTTGAACTATAAGAATACTTGCACTTGTGTACTACTTTTATGCTGCATACAGTGTAGTTCACTCTTCCGAAGCTGTGAAGTTACTTGTAGAATGAAGTGTTGTTAGTCAGAACTAATAAGGTGATTAAAACTGGTTTCAATACGGCTGTTGAAGGCAACCACTATGATTTTGTTTTTAAATTGCATATGCTTAAGAGAAGATGGTGTGCATAAAGGAATAAACATTTCTCTTGTGCAAGTGCAGCCCTAGGTAACATCTAGAAGATCAACTTTTCATGCATGTACGTGGATTTTTGATAGGCCCATCCCATGCACAGTTCCTGGGTCACACACATGGGCACAGGCACAAACAAGTTCAGACTTGAGCACCTCAAACACTGGAGGCTCCCGTGCAGGTAAACACCTGATGACCTCTGTTTCATCCTTCACCCAGGAACCTTCCACCTTTTTTGGTAGGGGTAAACCACATTTACATTTCACACTAAGACACAAATGCAGGCAGAGAAACTCACCACCATCTGTATACGACGAGCAAATTGCTGATTGCTAGGTCTAGAGGCATGTATCTGTGGAAATACCACCCTAGACTTACACAGTTTCTCATGCTTTGCTTTTCACCAGCTTCTGCTGTCCAGAAGCAGGAAACTGTGCCTGATGGACTCTCACCCACTCAGGGGAACTCTAACACAATTTTATTAAGCACATAGCAAGCTCACATCACTCAGCAGACATACACTTAAATCCACAGCTCATTCACCAGCCATGTGAAAGTGCTTCACAGTCACTCACAATTTATGGACTACTTTGCTTTACATTTTAAGTTTTGCTCTACTTAATGATTCTGTAGTTTTATGTAGCCCTTGAAAATTACTCACTTCTCCTTCTGTCTGCAAATCAAATATAGCTTGATCAAAAAGAAAACAGAATTTAAATCTCTTTCAGGGGAAATAAAAACGTGCCATTCTGTTTTGAACCTTAAAGAGAATAATAGAAGTTATATTTTCCCATTGACTTAACAGGGCCAGGATTTGATATGCAGTATTTCCTTTGCTCTGCAGTCTGAGGATGGGAATCGTGTTTCTCTGTGTCTTTGACACAACATAAAATGCAGTGTATCTCTGATCTTATCTGAAACTATAAAGTGCTGTTATGCTAAACAACAATGTAATGAATGATTTCTTTAAAAAATCAGCAAAAGAAGTTCAACCAGTTCTTCTAGTTGAGCTACTAGATGCAATTAACATTCATCTCAAATTTATCCCCTTGTTACTTTCTGGAGTAGTTTAAAAACGGAACTAAAAGGCTTCAAAAGTAACAGAATCCTCAATTTAAGCCTAAGCTTAAAATATGTCTTAAAACATTTTTCTGTAAAGAGGTTTCTCTGATCTCTGTTAATCCTTTTCCTGAAAGTTCATTCATGTTTCTCCATCTTATTATTCATACATCATATATGATCTTGTTCCTTCTGTCAGTGGGCTGATTCCCCAGTGGCTGAAACACAACAGTCACTGCCCCAGTCCTGAGCAGGCTGTCACATCCACAGGGACCAATGGGCCAGGAGAGGCAGGGATTGCTGATACAAGGCTTTGATAATTTGAAGATTGAATAGTTTTTATTTGTTTTCCAGTTTGATCTTCTTAGTTCTATGGGCTGTGAAGAAGTTTTGGGTCAGCGAGTTGCTGTATGGTTATTATTTATTTGGTAATAAGTTCAAGCAATTGAATGTGTTGAATTGGAAACTGAAATTTTAGGTTTGAAACACAATGTTCATCTTTGACAGTATAAACAAAGTTGTGTATATTTACCGTATAATGAAATTAGTCATAATGCATATAAAAAATATGATACCAATGCTTCTGAAAGATATTATGAAATTAATCAGTGTAAAATTAAGCTATTCCAATACTTATGAATTAACAACTCTTTTCTCACCGTGAGATACTGTTTTTCTTAATTTTATTGTTGCAATACTTAAAACTGCTTAGACTGAAATGTTTCGTGGCCCATATCTAGCTCAGGCCAGCATTTTGCTGAGAAGTTGTGGTTAAATCCACCTTGATATTGTGAGCAATGAAGAACATGTCTTGTCCACATTAGGAACAGCACCAACATTTTACCAGCAGTTCTTTTGGAAAGCTGCTTTGTTGAAAGCATGGACTGGAAATCTGAGAGCCCAAAGAACTGCATCACTGTGCAAATTTGACATAATGTGACCAATTTAGGAATTTCTGAAATATCAAAGTTCACATTTGTTCGTGGTCTGGTATTTAATATTTTGGAAAATTAGGAGCTGCTCACCAGGCTCTGCTTGTTCCATCTCCAGAGTGACTGATGGTGTTTCATCCTCTTGCAGCTTCAATGGCTGGGCAATGCACATGTCATTCCAAGGAAGCATGATCTAGCCTGAGGCTACAGCATTTCCCTGTATGTGCACTTTTTGATTGTTGAAGGCTGTTACAATACCAAGAAGAGTGCAACATTATTTGACAAGAGAAAATCTATTTTCTTATATATTAAAAATGTATATGTGGAGTAAATACATGGAAAAATTGTTTTCACAGGAATACAAGCTTAAGGTTAAAATAAAAGAAATGCATTACTAATATATCCTACAGACTTCTGGGCCAGCATTTAAAATTATGTTTTAAATAGTCCTGCTCTCTCCACATAATTTGACTGTATGGAATTTTGGATTTAATAATTACTTCTCAATTTGCTCATAGTTATTTTATAGCCATTTAATCTTTCGATAATCCCATTCTCATTTCAGCTCTTTTAGAACTATTTGCTCTTTATTTTAATTAGGTAGAAGCCCAATCCCCTCTTCACCTTTAGTCTGCCACATTAAAGAAGCCAAACTTTTTTAGCCTCCATATACACACCAGATTTCTCTACTCCCTTGGAGAGTGACTATTCTCTAAACCTATAGTAATCTGAATTTATCTTTCCTGAAAAATGGATGACTATTGTCCCAGGGCTTTGAATAACAATATTAAGGTTTTCCGCAATCTCTGTTGAAAAAAACATAAATCAATCTTAGAATCATTGTGATTTATGAAATTATTAAATTTGTGGCTTCCTGTGGCTGCTGCACCTTGATAGATGATAACCTTGCTGTGACAGGCTTCTATATCCAGAATGCTTCATCTGCCTTTGTCAGTTATAATCACTGCATACTTATGCCACACTAATAATGATTGTTGGTAACCTCTGCCAGCTTGGATTTGCACCTTGTACTTCCATAGTCCATTTCTCCTGCCCCATTCATTTGGTAATCCAGTTCTCCTTGTAAGGTGTCCTAGTCCTGCTCTCTATTAGCAGTGCCTTTTTGTGTTATGGCCAGATTTCCTTAATGTGCTTCTGAACCATTAATGAAAATACTAAATGAAAACGATGTCAGACCAATCCTTGATGACTTTACAATGAGCTTCCCTCCAGCCCATACCTTCCCTTTACAGCAGCCCCCAGAGCTGATCTCCCTGCCTCCATTTTTCACCAACCCCACAAAGAAAATTTCCCCATCTTCTCTAGTTTGATTAATTATTTCCTGTGCAGCAGGACTTCTAAATACTTCTTTTTGCTTTTCTAGAGAATTTTTTATTTTATCTAATGCAGCTTTTGAGTTACTCAGCCATAGTAAACCATTTGTGAGCCAAGATGTGTTTGTCCCATCTACCATCTGTGCATTATATTGCCTGCACTGATGAGGATCAAAGACATTTCTTTATAGCACTTTGATCTAACTTTGTTCTGAAAACTCTGTTGTTACTAGTAGCACCAAAGGTCCCGATGATATCATCCATCCCTTCTGCATCTCATGGGTTTAGACTTGTAAGTACCAAAACTGAAGGTCATTCCTGGCTCAAATGGCTCATCTTGCCTTTCCCTGACTGAGCCTGTATCCAGCAGAGGACTTTTGCTGACAAGAAGAAGTCTCAAGTCTGGAGCAGAAACAGAAGGGTCCCTCCTGTGGGACAGTTTATTTTTAATGAATTGCAATGTCTTCTCTTACATGCCACCTTGGGCAACAAATGGTGCTGCACAGTCCAGGAGGAACAGTCACTCTCAAACAGGTCGGCTGTGAATGAAAAGTAAAAGTCCTGCATCCTTCAAATGACAGCACTCACTCCCCTTAGCTGAGGTTAATGCTTAAATTCATACCCACTTGCTGCAGAGGCAGCATCTGAGACTGGTAGCACTCCTTTTAAGGCTTGAAGTCAAGGTGTCTCTTAATAAATTTAGAAAGGAAAAAAGCATTTCTTACCTCTCCTCATAAATCTCTCCCCTAAGCCAAGAGAAAAAAGATTACTTCTCAAATCTGAAATGCTGTGCTTCAACAAAACAGTCCTTAATAGAAAATAATATTCTGTGAGGGTAAAAAAATAAGTCAGTTGTGTTTGCTCTGAAGTCTGCCAGAACTTGTGTTTAGTAGCATATTCTGAGTTGGATATGCTCATCTGGAGACTGTCAGGAATAATCACTACTTGGATGTCTGAAATGCCATTATTTAAAATAATGGTGTGTTTAGTCATTAAAAAGCAAACTGAATCCAATACCATCTCAAATTCCCTATTGGAAAATTTGCAGATGGACTCGAGAAGTCATCTTGGCATTGGGGCACTCCTCCTTCAACCCTCCTGGCAGGGAGAAAGGCTTGGCCCTGGCAGAGTAAAGTAATGTATGTTCTCAACTGATGAACTCCCAGGGCCAAAACACCTCTATGCTCTTACAGTGATATGGGAAAAGCTGAAAGTTTCATGTCACAGGAAAGCCAGGAGAGTTCAAGGTTGCTGCTGCCATTACAATGGCATATGGGCTTTGAGGACTGACTGCACAACATTAGGTGTCAGACTGTGCTCTTCACTACAAAAGACAAAAACAAACTATAACACTCCCTAGACAACACATCAGATTAGGCAATCTTATGAAGTAATGTCTCACATTAGGAAGTTGCCAACATTCAATTAGTAAGGGAATAGATAGGCATGATAGGGATGATGTGCATTTCAGTACCTGGTGCTTTGTTCTGCACTTAGAACTGCCACAGTGAGGTGGAGAGTAACACCTCTCTCCAACCTTGCACCCATTTCAGCTGTGCACTCACCTGTGTTTCTAAAGAAAATTGTATGAACCCTGCACTTCCTAAAACTAGATCTTCCTTCAGTGGATTACTATTTACTGAGTCTTCAGATGGCTGCAGTCAAAAATAGTAATACAATAAGCAGGTACGTAGATTCCTGATACCCAAATAACTGTGATGGCACCTGAACTTCAGCATTTGCTTGACAAACAGCCAAGAGGTTCTCACTCCCCTCGCTGTGGGAGAAAAAGGAAAAACATGAAAACATGACCCAAGGGTTGAAAATTCTGAGATGCACGCCTTGTTCAGCAAGCAGATGTCATGAGAATGGGGATACTCCAATATCCTGCCCCAGCTTCCAGAGAAGAGGGGATGTCCAGAGGGGAACAGTCTGGCTAGGAGTTGTAGTGCTCCTGCACTTGTGCAGTTGGTTTCCCTTCAGTGTGTGGCTGATGGAAGTCTCTGATGCCTTGAGCTTTTCTGCAGGGTGTCCCACTCTACAGACCCACCTGGGCAGAGAACAGCAGCATTTGGTTAAACATCCTCCTGCCTCAGTGATGAAATGGGACAATGCTCCTGTGCTTTTCTTCTTTGATTTGCTCAGCAGTAAAACAGTGAAATCACACCACTGGGCACTGGAGATAGAACTAGAGGTAAGGAAAGCGTGTTGTAGTCCTTGCTGGTGGTTGAGAGCAGGTTTTCACTCTTAGAGAAGAGTGAAGAAAGAGAAGATTCAGGCTTTTTCCTCCAGCCTTTTAGACTGGAGGAAAAACCAGCAGGACTAAACCCATTTCCCCCCTTTTTAATGAATATATGAATAATGAATATATGAAAGGCTGCAAAAGGTGCCTTGTTCAGAGATGCAAGGGCAGAGCCATCCAGAATGGTCAGCCAGGCCTCAGTGGGCTACTGTGGCCACAGTACACACTTGCATGGTGGAAAAATGGACCCACTAAAAACCATTATTGTCACTAACACGTGGCTTTTGAAAGTTTATTCTAGAAGTTTCTGCTATTCTGCAGGTCCTTGTTTAGAAAGGACCTGTAGAATGAATGTCCTTGAAAAAAGCTGTGAAAAGAGGTGACAGTAGAGAAAAATATGTCAGTTTGTGCAAAATCTTGGCACGCATCCTAACATCATTTATATCAAATTACAAAATGCTTTAAAACTTTCATCTTAGGTCTTCAATCTATGAAGAACTGCTAATAAGATCTTTCTTAGAAAAGCCTATTTTCAGTGTTTTGTGCAGGAATGCAAATATAGTGTTAGGATTACGTATCAGGCCAATAAAAATGTGTTAAAAAGTGAAAATGTAATTAAAAATAAAAAGTCAGAGGGAATTTCAATCCACTTCAAAATAGTGTGTGCAGAGAAAGGGGCTAATCTGAATAGGGAAATTATTCTCTGCAATAATTTCTTCCATTAAATTTATACATTTAACAATTTCCTATTACTATGCATATATGTAGCACTCTATGCCAATGATAAGACACTGCTGGTCATGCATTTTAAAACCATCATCAGGATCGAAATCTGAAATTCTTTTGTCTTGGTCTTTTTTTTTTAATAGACTATTTTTAATAGATGTGTGCAACTTCATTACTTTCAAGAACACCTGACTTACATATTGACATGTGCTAATAGCTGTGCTCTTTCTATTAAAACTTTTGCTGGGAAGCAGATTTGAAGATAAACGTAAGCAAAATATATATAAGCATGTAAGATATCAAGGAATTATTTACTATATCATTCTTTATCTAACATAAAATGGTCTTAATGTAAGTGAAAGCAAAAACAAAACAAAAAAGACACAACCAAGACTGTCACACAGTACAAAAAACTGGAAAAAACCTCATTAATTAAGGATCATATACATTTATTTTAAATGGAGTCTTTAATTTTGTACCAGAATATAGAATGCTTTCAAGGTTATATGGTTTATTTGGTTGGTTCACTGCTGTATATGTATCTATACATCCCAGTGTCCACAGTGTGAGCCATAAAGCTAAGAAGAGAATTTAATACTTTTTTTTTATGACCAGTATTTAAAATTCAGCTTATGCAGACAGTGTTTGAGTATTTGGAAAGGCTGACAGTGAATCCACCACATGGATGGAACTAAACAGGCAAAAATGAGCCTTCATCAATGACAGATCAATCTTAAAAAAAAAAATGGGTATATACTTGACAAAAATTTTGTGGTTTACAGTAGATTAGAAACCCAGAGAACAAACTACTTTAAAGTTTCTAAATCCCTAGAAAAAGAAATGGATAAAATGAAAACAAAATGGTTTCTTTGCAAGGCCTCATTTTCATCCTAAGTGGCACTAACTAAGTAACACAAAAACCACACACACAAAAATTAAACGTAAATCCAAAAACTGGGATAGTTTACAAATCACGTCTGTATCCCCGGAGCACGATAAAAGGAAATAAATATACTTCATGGTTGGTAACCTATTAACTGACACCAACTGTTGCAGCTGTGAATAAAACAAATGCATGATAAGATTATCATGCACCTGGCCATCTGTAAATTGCTGCTTACCATAAGAATCACATGCTTTCTACTAGCTGTGAAAAATGCAGAGTAACTGTTGGTGGTGGGCTGTTTTTTATCCTTTGGTAAATAATAGAGGAAATAATAAGGAAGAAACTTGTGTATTTGTTTTTCTAGTTTGTGCAAAATTTACTTTTACATTGCTTTCCTGCTTTTAAAGAGAGAAGGAGCAAGTCAGATAAATGGGACTGTATCTCACCAGTGTGGACAGTCATCTAAATGTGTTTGTTTCAGATGGAGGGAGGGAAAGCACTTTGTGGTGAAATTGCCTTCGGGACTGCAAAAGCCTTCCAAGATTTCCTATGGTTTTGAACAAAACTACAAGGTAGGTTAACTTACCAATAGCTATAACAGTCACTTTTTTCCCCATGAGGAAATCAGCAACAGCTCCTGAGTAACAGATGATGGTGATGATTATCCCTTATTTTTTTGGCTAGAAAAACCACACAAGAAGAGGAGGCTCATTGCATGTGTGGTGTTCAGACACTGCCTTACCTACTCCTGAGTGAGTGTCAAAATGCTGGGAAGCAGAGGGTGACTGTGAAGAGCAGCATGGGGCTGTCAAAGAGACCGAGGGATGCAAAACATCTGGCACCCCCCCAAAAAAAGCAGCAGCCGCCCCCTCAAGAGCTGCTGGGGTTAACATCTCCTCAGGGAGGGCAGCTGAGCACCTTGTAGGGCAGGAAACCTGTCAGGCTCCAGAGAGAACACCCAGGGCTGGGAAACACCCAGCAAGCACCCGCTGCTGTGCAGCAAGGCAGTGCCACGGGCTGGTGAGTGACTGGCCACAGTTCCTGGGTGCAGGTCAGTGGGGTACAACATCCCGAAGCAGCAGGATGTTTTCTTGCTTTATTGTGGGAAAATGCTGCCTCAAAGGTGTCTTGAAGGATCAGCCCTGGGTAGACTTGCCAAATGTGCAACCAGAGCAAGTACTCGCAAGTCAATTTGAAGAACTGAAAGCCAGAATAATAAATAAGGAACACTGAATACATGGGTTTGATTTTTTTTTACTCCAGCTAGATCCAATCCTCTACTGTATTAACTAAACCTTAAAAAGCTGCTCAACCATATTGCTTAAAATGTACCTGTGCTATAATTTGTCTTTGTTTCAAATGACAGTATCAGCTATACAAGTCTCTCATTTAAGTAATGGCATATCACAGCAGCCAGCATGAATATTATAGCCCTCATTAAACAACAGATTCCACTGCTCCTGTCAGTGTCTGCTTAATATAGTACTGTTGCCCTGTGTTTCAAAAGAAGAACAATTGCAGGAACAAAAAAAAGAAAGGTAAATACAATCAAATGTCTGAGTTGAAGCCTAACCATGGCTGTGAGATAGTTGGGTGTCAGATATCCTTTCACAGCTGCATTTGCTTAGAAATCTGTGGATAATCCAAATAGCAGTCAGACACCACTTCTGCTCCCCAAGATTGTGGTAATTTTGGCATTACATGCTGAGCTTTTCTGAGAGACAGCTTCAAGACTGTTTAACACCAGGATGTACAGCAGCATGCATTTTGAAACCTCAGTTACTGAATATAGATATGAAGCATATAAGATTACAAAATACATCAGAATATATCTATGTAAGAACAGCAGAACTTCTTCCATTTATAGCTGTAAAGATGGTAATATATTTCTAGAATAAGAAAATGGAAAAACAAAAATAGATTATTTGAGAAAGTTTAAATGATGGATGATTTTTATCTTCATCAGTAGGTGGCCAATTTGTCTGCTCGCTTGCTCCATATGATTCTGAAGATGAAATCAATAAAGCACCCATAGGTAAATTTTTGCAAGGCTGGCTGCAATGCGAGCTGTACACTGAGTGGATGCTGTTTAAATTTCCTTTACGTGATTAAAAACAAATTAGTGCAGAAGTTATATTAGAGGCTGAGAGCAAGGAAGCAGAAAGTTCAAGACACAAGAAGCTGTGGGCTGGTGAACCTATGCAAAGGAGCTAAAAGCATGCTGGTTCTTGCTTGGTGTAACCTTCCCCCCAGGATGGAACAGGGAGCAGAGTTGTGCACAGGGGAGTTGCAGGGCAGAAGCCAGGCAGGACATACCTGCACCACAGCCCATTCCCTACTGCCGTGTAAATACTCTGCAAACTGGGGCCATCCATGAATCACTGCTGATGGGATGCATAAAACAAAGGTGAGAACCTAAGAGCTACTGTTGTTTCTGGTGTCTGAGATGACTCATTTACACCTAGCTCAGGTATTTTTACAGCACGTCACAGTCTGCAGTGTATATCTACCCTAAAAAGCAAGTGTCTCCAGTGTCTCTTTCTAGAGAAACTTGATATACGTCTGTCTTTTCTAGCTCTGTAGTCTAATTATTGGGGTGTTTTCCCCAGTGATCTCACTATTTTTTTCTGCCAGTGAATTTGTTTTCCCTTTTACATATACAGGGACACAAGGTCATGCACAGGAGTCTTCAGTACAGCACTTGTGCATATGCATGTGCTCTTATTAACAACACACTGTTCCTTGACAGTCCTACACCTCCAGAAGAGTGTTACTTAACTCACCAGATATAAGATACACAAGATGCAATCTTCTATCCTGGTTACTTCCACCCCTTATGAAACATCTACACTGTTAACAGGTAATCTTTCAGTAGAAGAGCTTTAATTAGCAGGAGTGCAATATTTTTCAATGACTGTATTTATAGTCCACAATATTACTATACACTAGCATACTCTCATACAATATTAAATATAGCAGTAGTTTTATAAAGCAAAATTCAACAATTCAGGGGTTTTTTCCTAATTAATTTTTGATACTTAGAAAATACACCAGTCTTTATGTTATTGATGGAAACACATGAGCTAATGATTAAAATTTTGGAATAATACATAGAAGATGCCAATTCTTGTACTATGAAACTATATTATAGCTTCCTGAGGTTCCATGTGAACAATTTATTTCTGAGAGAAATGAATCAAAACTTAAGTACAGACTCTATAAGTCAATGCGAATTCAGACATCCTGCCTCACTTGAGCACACCTGCACATTGAGATTACGCATATATACATTTCTTGAGCCTAACAGCTAGATCAGGATTACATAAAGTCGTGTAGAACTCCACCAGCCTTTTCTGACATCCTGTTCATGAAGGTACAACTCTTAGAGAAAACAAGCTTTTGAAAAAACATTTATTTTTAAATGAATATTGGTGTTTAATATCAAACCAATAAATTTATTCCACACAAGCAACATAAGCAAGGTAGGTGACAGAGATTATAGCACAGACCCTGGCAAGTACAGAGTGGTATCACTTGAGCAATCTATTTGCAAAAGATAAAATAATCTGCTTACTAGTTGTCACACCACCATCATCATTAAGAACAATTATATGGAAGGAAACCAGGATGAAAGCCAGACTTCTATTTGTCCTAAGCACAGAAGGGGGGGGGGGGGGGGGAGGAAATTTACTTTTTTCTGTTATTCATTTTAGATTTAAAGATATTTTGCCTCTTTCCACCAGAACCTGCTGTAGCCTTTTTTTGGTCAGTGCATCAGAAACACCAAATCAGAAAAATTAAGCAAAATTTGTTTGACAGAATCAATCCCTTAATCTCTGAAGACTATGGGGCTGAATGAAGCAGATGAATTTTGGAGTACAAAGGCAATTTTATGGTAAAAAATACTAAACACACTCTAAGGTTGAAATACCAGAAAATGATAAACCACTCTTTTTCTACCTCTGCCAGAATCACCTTAGAGTACATAGATAACCCCAAATGCCTGAAGATTGCCTAAGGAATTTTTTTTTACTTAGAGTTGGATCCTATGGATAAGCACCTGTTAATAATCCAGAGTTTGCAAAGGAAAAGTTCAATTTTCACAAATAAATAGTATGCAATATATTTTTTTCTTTAGTTTAATTATCTTGAATATATCACTCAAGAAAAAGTCTTGCAAAACCAAGTCAGAAATGCTAAGACTCTTAAATTTTAAAAGAACCTTTTTTATTGTGTGCACAGGGATTATTTTATGCCTCCTTTCCAGGAGTACTAAGTATAAGCAACATTTTGCTTAATACAAGAAGACATTAATACACTGAATTTAATAGCATATAACATCCCACTTAAGGATCTTTAAAAACAACCTAAATTTAATTCAATGCACAGAAGTTTTGCAGCTCCATCTTATCAATGACGCTGAAGTCTGGGTGACCTCATGATGTTGTGGAAGTGGGCAGAAATATTGCTTCATTCTTGGTGCTATGTGGGCTTCTGCTGAACTGTCTTCGTGCAGCTGTTTGCTCTTTCATAGAGATGGCAGGAAAAGATGAGCTGAACGTTAGTGATAAGGTTGTAGGACAAGGCAGGCAAAGGTGAGAGCAAGCAGGAAGGAGAACACAGATGTCTCGGAGGAAGAGTAAAGGGCAGAAGAGAGGAACACGTTCAAAAAGTGTTCCCTTCCCTAACCCTGCTGCAGGGAGAAAGGCTCGGCCCTGTAAGAGCTGGTTATAGGCACCCCCGCTCTGCTCCCCTTCCTGGGGTGGCCCTCACGCAGCTGCAGCTCATGCATATGCAATTTGCTGCTGCATATGCAGCAGACCGGTAATTCCTCTTCAACCTCGTGGCTGTGTTGCTTTTCACTTTGCAGAAAAGCCTTGCCACGACGGCTTTAAAAATGAACTAAAAGCTTTTCTTGTATGAAGCTGTAAAAAAAAAAAAAAAAAACCAAAAAAGTTTAAAAAATCTCATAGGGTGCAATCCTCATTTTAAGTAAATGCAAACAATGTGTTTTCCAAGTTTCTTTTTTTATTTTTAAAAGAGCTTTTTGAACTTGCGTTATTCTTAGAGAACAAGTTTAAACTTAAAAAATCACTAAAGTGGATAAAGAATAGAAGGTATTATCATTGTTTTTTAATTAAAAATCACTGGAGAGGTGTTTCTGCCTTCCCAAACCAAACATTTCCATATAAGTGATAAATATCTGAATTAATATAAATATGGATATGCAAATGGACTCTTAGCTACTTATTGTACTAAATGAGTGAGAAATGTCTTGGCATTCTCAAAACAGGAGCACTGAGTGTCTAGGTGAAGGCTTGTATTCAAGTAAAATCCAAGTGAATATACAGTTTGGAAGGAAACAATACCATACAACTTTAGGCAACAGATTTTCACTCCTAAGTAAATAATATCGTCCATAAAACACTTCCCAGTAATAAAAGTTCTTCTCCACAAAGCTATCGGAGAGAGTTCAAAGCATTTCTGAATCACGTTAAATAAAGGTACGCTGTGAATCAGAGTGGTGCAATTGTACAATGGAGTTTTCTTCTCGCAAACAGGACTAAGAAGGAGGGCCCACTTTCATGTCTCAGTTTACACCTCTGATCCTTAAGCACGCTCTTCTTTGATCATGAATATCTGTTATCATCACGTTATTTCAAAAGCCATAGCTTCCCCCCTCCCCCTTAATGGCAACTATCTCATCTACTTTATTTTCTTTGGGTCAAACTAGGCAATAGAAAGGTGGTGGGGAACATATCCTTTAGCAGCATACCTCTGCTCTCTGCCCTTGCCTTTTGCAGTTCGAGAAGGCTAAAATCACTCCAATACACTCATTCGAAACGCAGCACAAAGCGCCAGGGAAAAAATATATGTTACAGAGGCGTATTTTGGTCGCAGATAGGGAAACACCCAGAAGTAATACAGGGGGTTTTTTTTCAAGGTGAATAAGATGCCACCTTTCCCCACCCTGTGGATGCCTATCAGGGGGTGTCGGGAAGCAAGATATCCCTTGGAGGGGCTGCGGGGGCTCCTTGCTGCGCCCCGCCAGGGCAGGGATGCGCTGCGCGCCGGCGAGGGCACGCAGGAACACGCTCACGGGAAGGAAGGTCTGCTCCCCAGAGTTCAGCCCGAGTAGGCTGCAAAGCATTTCCCACAGCCTACAGAGCTGGGGGTGTGGAAAAGATCAGCTGCAGGGGCTGCAGTTAGAGAAGCCTGAGCACTGGTAATCCTCAGTTTAAAACAGAAGCGGGGGGGGAGGAGGCGGGAATCTGCAGCTATGCTAAATGTGAGTGCCCTTAAGACATTTTAACCGGTGGGGATTGCAGGCTGATTCACACATAAAACCTGGAATCAGTCGTAGATGCATAAAATGGTTTGAGCTGGAAGGGACTTTAAAAATCCCCTCTGCCTTGGGCAGGGATACCACCCACTAGATCGTGTTGCTCAGGGCCCCATCCAACCTTGTCTTGAACACTTCCAGGGATGGGAATGCTGGGATCAGTGCCCAGTCCTGCGGTAAATTTGTCCAGAGCGTTGTTCCTGAACGAGCTCCCTTGCTCCATGTGCAAGGCAAGCTGTAGGTCCCGGTATGTAAGAACGGTGTTGTCAGTGCCCGTGCCCTTAAACCCCGCAGTGGGGTTTGGCATCAACTGCACGCTGTTCCGGCGGCGTACAGGTGACTGCGTGGGCACTGCCGCTCTCTTATGAAAACCTCCCGCTTTTCAGTCAGAAACTTGCAGCCTTATACCGCTCGGTAAAACCATGGGGAAAAAAAAAAATAATTAAAATCGCGGGTTCTCTCGCTCCGCATTTTCCCACGTCTGGCAGAAGAGGCTCAGCGCTGCCACCTCGCGTCCCGTGCCGCATCCCCGGCGTCATCGAGCCTGCAGGAAATAGAATGGAGTTTCAAGGCTTTTTAAGTTGTAAAACGCTGAGAAGTCTTGCCAATGCTCTTAAAACTTCATTTTTTAAATGGAAGCTGAATGCCCTTGCTTTACACCTAGGCCTAAAAATCTGGGGAGCTGGAAGGTACTTCCAGTCCAGCACTGGAGGATTAGGGGTGGAAGCAATTAACTTTGAGGAAACAGCTAAGAAATTGTAGTAAAATGCTTTTATAGAGTTTAACATCTTGTTCTTACAATTACTTCATTAAGCAGCTCTAAATTGCACTTTTGTAAAGTTTTCTTTCAGTAATACTCTTCTGACTATCCCGCATACACACTTTTCCGAACAAGATTAAATTGATGTGGCTGCTTTCATCAAGAAAAGACTTAACTCTTAACCTCGAGATAAATTTTATTCATGGCGGTCAAGACCTTGCAGAATGTAACAAAACCAACTGAAAAGCTTTTCTAAAGCTTTTTCTTTCTATGTCTGCCTATCAGTTTAGTTTTTATTTGTTCTCCTTTAACCCATGTCTAGAAACATGAGAATATTTTACTTGCTTTGTAGTTTAAACAAATTGATATTTATATGCAAAATACAACCGTTGGGGGTTGAAATCCTGCTGGATACCGTGCTGACAGGTGGAGCAGCCAGAAGCTAATGACTGCTCCCAGTCCCAGTTTTTCATACTGATGCACATGAATACCAAGGGTGTAAGCAGAAGCCAGTGCTTATTCCTGACACCAAAGCCACTGCGAGCCTCCATTTCTGTAGATAGTGGTGATATAGGGTAGAACAGATTTGATCTTAGCTTTGGGGCTGTGGGAGAAAAACATACCATGATTTACTACTTACAAAGTGTAAAGGTGAGACAGTCCACTGATGTTGCTGGATGTCATCAATCTAGTGGAAAGTAGTATTTTATCCAATGCTGACCGGAGGCTCTATGAGGGACCAGTATATTATTTTTGCAAACAAACCAATAATTTATTTTGCATCTTTGTAAACAGTCCCAGTAATGTAGGTGACCTAGCCAGGGAGGTGTTGGGAGTTCAGGATTTTTCTCAGCCCTTCACGACAGTGTACTTTGAGTCCAGTGTGAGATCTTAATATTCAAAGCCTGTTCTCAAGCCATCTAGAAACTGTGCTAAAGGCTCCTGCCATAAATTTTCCTGCAAAAATGTGTAACTTATTTTTATACCTCTGTCTTAGACGTTTCAGCTGTTTCCAACCATTATTTTGCTTCTGATTTAGAAAGTGTTTTTTAACTGGTGGTGTGTGCAACAAAAATTTTCACAGCTGTTTTTCCTAACAGCTTTTCTGCTTCCTGGCCTGATGAATGATGTGAGGAATCTTTGGGGAGTAACACTGCCTTTATGGTCTTACTGTCCCCTTTACCTGAATGCGAAGGGGGACTGGACGGTTGATGCCACGGGGCCTTACGGGGTGCTGCACAGTGCCTAACACCGCTGCCCTGCTTTTCTTCACCATTGATCCTGGCAGGGCAGAGGGAGGGGTACGTGAGATGAAACGCAATCTCTGAAAAGCACTTTGCGCCCTAGGAAGGGCCTCGGAGAGAGGGGGCCCTGCTCGGCGGGGCGGGTTGGGACACTCACGGCAGCACCTCCGCCCCAGAGGCTGGTACCTGCTGGCCAAGCACCGCTTCTTCCCCCCGCGGCTACTCCCGCTCTCTGAGCACACGACGGGGCCGTGCCGGTCCCCCCAGCGCCAGCCTCTCCCCGGGGTCAGGCGTCGCGGCGGGACCGCGGAGTGCGGGAGCGGCAGCAAGGGCCAGGGGCGGAGGGTAAAAAGGCGATAAGGGGAACACATCTTCCTCCCGCCGCGCCGGGGAATTTAGGAGGGGTGGCAGCGGTTAATTAGCGCCGTGAGCGGTCCGAGGCCCGGCTCCCCGCAGGAGGTGCCAGCCTCCCGTCCCGTCCCGTCCCACCCCCGGCGCCGCTCCGCTGCAGCCCCGTGGCGGAGGGGGCGTGACGGCAGCGC